>JAHZNB010004357.1:0-27833 GCA_027744295.1 Callyntrura guangdongensis
GCATAATGCATAGGAGCATATATACAGTTGGTTACATGCACATCTTGCATACCTATTACACATGTGTAGCGTAATAATGAACGCAGCAAAAAACCATTCCATTGTATAGTACATGTGACTACATGTAGATAAATGAATGCACTCACCCTAAGGAACAAGACATTCAACAGAAACCTACTACAAGTACAACACGAGGTAACAGTGTTTTGTGGTGATTTGTTGATGAGTTGACGAGTGGTGGTGTGTAGATTACATAAAAAGATGCTGCATCTTTTCATCAGGGATGTTAACCACTGTTTGTCTACCGTGCAATCCAGAATAATAATATGCAAACTGTGTATCCCCCAAGCAGTGAATATCATTAGTGCTGTTGCTCTACAATATTTTGACTTTTCAATTCATTTCGGTGTTTTTGTTCTTTTTTTATTCTGTCAGTGTGCTTGCCACAAAGTTGAATGAAAATACGAGTGAGTAAACTATAGTATGAAGCGTGAATATAAAAAAATCCCGTTTGTACCGTTTTTGGTGATATATACGATGGACGATTTACACACTTGTATAATCTATAGATGTACAGATTTTGCAGTCTGGTATATGAAGTTCCTCTTTTCCTGTTCTCACACACCGACACCACTACATTAGCACAGTAGACTGATAATTCCGGATGTGAAATGTGAAAGATTGATGTTCCCCTTTGAGGTTTGATCGTGATGATGATGAGGATGGTGATCAAGTTGATGATCAAGCAAGGTTATTTCCCTCATTCATCGTTAGTGCTAATACTGTGTTGTATATATGTTAGTTAAAGAAAGTTACAGTCCCATCAGCAGCTCACCACCGCTTGTGTTTGTGTATAACCTATTTCTTGTTAGAGTACTGACTAGAAGTGTAAATTTCCCTTGTCTTTGATTTTGTGATTTTAGGTGTCAGAGAGCCACTGCGTAGTTCCATGTGGTTCAGAATTAACACTCGTGGTAGTCAATGAAGATGAAATAGTCGCAGATAGTTAACAATAATGCAACCTCAAAAATCCGCGCCTGATAAGTTTGACAGAGTATGGTTAAGCATGCTCTCATATTTTCAAAGTATTTCCTATTATAATATTAACGAATGTTATTTGATCCTGTAATCTATATCGTTCTATAAGGATCGTTGGAGGATATATAAAATCCACAGAGTGATTGGTTGTGTAGCGGTAATAAAAGCAGCAACAACCGTAATCAGCGTGTCCGACGAGATATTGGTAGATCACAATCGCAAAAAGCTGTGGGAGCTTGTTTTTCTCACAATTTTGGTCCTGCACTGTGCGTTTCGTGGTGGTTTGGCCGCGGTAGAAGGTTGAACGAGAATACATTTGTGTACGACCGAGTAGATATTGTTAACGTTACTGTAACTGTTCAATTCAAGGAAAACAAAAATATTTTTTATTCCATTTCATGGGACGGATGGATGAATGAATGTGGGAGAAATTCGTGATGGTACATAGAATTCAAAACGTACACAGGAACACGAGGCAGTTCCACCCGCCTCTTTTTTACTGGCATGGTATTACTGGGCAGGGTATTAGGTATACTTGTACTATGCCAGAATCAAATGCAACGTAAAAATATCACCAGCGCCGAATGTAATTCTAGGATATATTTATACATCCTTTCATTTTTTTTCTTTTCGATGAAATCAAAGCAAGATGAGACGATGATGATGATGTTGATGATTGGTATGTGTACGTCCACATTAAGTACACTCTATAACAACATGGCTATTCCAAGATGATTTCGATAGTCAAATAAAAAAAATCGTGCATGAATTTATGTGTACCTGCCTTGGTGGAGTCATTCATGTGTGTCGGTAAATGCAACTGTTCCAGCAGAAGCAGGAATAACAACAGTAATACATACAGACAGGGTAAAATGAAACAAGATTTCTGTACATTTTCCTTTTTTATTATGTTTGCATTCATGCCACGTTTTATATATCTATTTCATACGATATTATGACCTGCCAATATTCACTCAATAATACGAGTTTCCAACTTCTACAACGTTTCTCCTCTTCTCTTTTCCCGTCTTCGTTTACCTCCCTAATCTTCTTGAGCTGGTTACTACGGCCTCTTGAAACACCCTTCTTTTTTTCCTGGATGAAATCCAATTTCACTTTCAAACTTGTACAGCTCTGTACCAATTCAAACTGAACGAAGAAGAAAAGAGAGGAAGAGATTATTTTCTTCTCTTTACGAATAACAGGACGATGATAACGATGACGATGATGTACGTTCGTATTATGGGTATATGGTTATTTGGATAATAATGATTGAAGGAGAAGAGGAGGAGGAAGAGTTTCTTAAATCTGTTGCAAGTGTGCTCCTTTGTATCGTATCCCTACTATCCCTACTCTTGTCAGTTTTTGCAATATGGCAAGTGAGTAGACAGACAGGGCGGCAGCATCAGTAAATGCTGTAATAACCAGAATAAGGCACGTTTAAATCAAAATGGCACACAGGTAAGATCCATTCAACTCGGTTGTTATTCGGTTGATGTTCTACACTGCTGCTGCTGCTGGCACATGGCAAGGGAAAAATGGGACATAATATCTTGGAAACTCAAGTCTTACCGGATGGATTTGGTCGGCCAACTATCTTTGTACGTATTTGTAATGTGCAGTTCCAAAGCTGCTTATGTGTCGTTTGTGGAAGGAAAATATATCAATATTTCATGCTCGATCAAAAAGCAACTTTGGAATTTCTTTGTTGATATATATGATGTACATATACGCAACAAAGCAACTCGTTACATTTCATGCTATACTCGTGTACGTAAGTAGTAAGTAATACTGTTGTTCGATGCATGATCTTTGAAGTAGGTAACTATAAGGACATTCAATTTAATATGGCTAGCTGGTATGTTCGTAGTTCGTAAGATGTACTGTTTTTTGGGTTCCATTGACTAGATGGGATATTTATTATGGTGAAGGAGCGTTCAAGTAGGTAACCGATATATTACTCAAATGTCCGGAACTTTTGAAAGAAGATTATAACCTTGAAAAAGTGAATTTATTACATGAAATGCTTTGATGAATACCTACTTAAGTAAATAAACGCGTTATAATAAGTAAAGAGATTCATGCGGGCGGAATCACAATTTAGGATTTAAATACAATCAAAGCAGCTTGGTTGGATTCACTCTTTTTTTAATGCAGTTTGGTAGGATTGAATTATAAAGAAACATGAACTTGTGTGGGTGGGAGCTGTTATTAGATTCAAAATGGGTGGGAGAAAATGTGTCTCGTACGAGGAAAACATTCCTGCATGGTGTCTCCTTACAATAAATGATGTTTTCAATGTGAAATTTACTGATATTATTATTAAACGATGCAAAAAAAGTATTTACCAACTTTTACAACTCAATCTCTACAACCAAGATACGTTTCCTAAAAATGTGATAAAAATAGATGACATTTTCTTATTTGCTCGTTGTGGTCAAATATCTATTTGTGGGTAGCATAACATAAAATGAAGACGAGCAATTGCATTCGTCTACGAAAATAGAAAAATTAGATTGACGGCGATTAGATTGCCGGATCTAATTGTTACATATTTGGCGTTTTATGCTTCAATTCTTACCAAAATAATATACATGAATATACATATGCATGTTCCTTACGGTATATGGAATACAAATTTAGACACCAAATAGCATTTACTTTATTTCATCAAATACCTCTATGCACGCTTTTGTGAAGCAACGACCTTACTCAACCCTGTAGCTATTCTGTAAATCGCCCACTATTATATTTTATGTGTAGGTGTAAGCAAACTGTCCTGAAAATGAAATGCTAAGTGTAGTGTGTTGATACAGTGTGATGGATTATAAACAAACTTTAACGTGTGAAATCAAAGTGCGAACTTTTTTGTATAACATCTTCCCATATATTTTTATAGTGTATTCACGCTTCTGGGTAACACGAAATATTTTGCAGGAAACATGCAACATAACCAAATAAAAATATCAATTACATGCTATTTATTTGGGCTTGAAAATTGAGAGAAATGGAAGTAGGAAACTGCAAGCCACACACAATTTTGCTAATAACTACTGCTACTGCCGTTGGGTAGCAAAAAAATGTGTAACCACACACTGACCATTTCGCTCAAAATAGTCTTAACCCCCATTATTTCTTTGCAAATTCAACAGCAGTACGTTATTTTTCACTGTTTTAATCATTTCAATGAGTGAGGTTCTACCAATTTTTTCTACTTTAAATAACAACTTGCTAAAATATCATGGAACTTTATCGTTATAACCGACCTGTAAAAGTCACGGTTCATGGGCTGCTGCAGATTTTTTGGCTCTGGCTAAATTTATTGAAGAACAGGGAACCAGTTTAATAAAAAAAAGTATACACAACGTGTAAAAAGTGTAGAAAAACATGCATGGTATCTCAAAGAAGGTTATCTCGATCTTAAATACATATTGTATGTGCAAAACACTTACCATTAGCGATGAAGCCATGCTATTTATTATAGGGTAAGCTATGTAGCAGATGTATACCCTGTAAGTCGTACCTTTCTTTTCTTTATCATTTCTTCGTCTTTGGTCTTATTCCTAATTAATTCACAATGCAATGCTGCAGTTATTCATTGACAATGCATATATTTGCCATGCATATAAGCGTCGTAAATTACTTATCGGAGAGTTTACCGACAAAATCATATCGCGAGGGTATATACTCTATGCCCATTATTCTGTGCCACTCGTGCTGCTCAAGGTACTATTAGTACCCCAGGACAATATTTTCTTGTGAATTGAATTTTTACCGTCAACTTTGCAATCAGTCTCTTCCGGCCGGTAAGATAAACAATCGTTCAATTAATCTATGAAGATTTATGCACTTTTCTTGCAAAAGAGTCCACAGGTAGCATATTATGCTCTCCCTTCTTCTTCCTTATCATTCAATATTTCTGTAAACCTAGTGTCCGGACTGCATTTGGTTACTAATACAAAGTAATCAAAATAGGACATTTAAAAAATATGCCTAGTGCATACGTCCCCTATTATCAATTTGAAATTGCTACCTAAAACCTAACTGTACATGTTCCCTTCAAGGAATGTATGATACCTTTTACGTGCAGGGTTGTAAAGAAAGAAATTAAATTACGAATCTTCATATATTTATTAGTTGACGGGTTGTTAGAGTTTATGATCAGTTACTAATTTAACAACACATTCATAGTTCCCACTGGCTGGTACAGACAGGTAACGCACGAAGGCATCCACTCAGGCGAAATTGTTACAAGCCATGGTAAATAAGAAGAGACGTTGTTGTAGCGGCAGTAAACTAGAAGGTAAAAGAATCATTAAAAATTTATCAAGCTGAGCTAAACATGATCATGCTAAGAATAATTTTGTTGTCACTTTAAAAACAGTTAGAGAATAGCTATTTGACAGCGACAGTGAGCGCTTCAAAGTAGTTTCAAAATTGCAACCACAACAGTGATAATGAATATAAGAAAGTATCCCTATAGCTACGAGCATGTTTTTGTACCGTTTTCTTGGACTTGTGCCTATTTAAATGTAAACTCTAGTGTGTATTGCCTAAATATTAAATATTCTGTTGCGCAAGCCCTTTGAATCAGCATCAGAGGGCGTAATACCTAAATACTCACAAAAACATTGAAATTAGATGTTTCTTTTCGATGAAGACAACGACGACGATGATGATCATGGTGATGGTGGTGGTGGTGGCTTTTGTTTGAACTAATCTCGTTTACAATGTAAAACACATAAATATTTCATGTTCTGTGTCGGATTCACTGAGCCGGAAAACTGAAACAGGTTTTTAAATAGCCATCAACCTAACATCTTTATACTCCACACTCCACACAGCAGTAGCGTCATCTTGATGAAGTACCTGGGCGTATATACAAAGTGTAAGCATTTCTCATGGTTGTCATTACAGGCCATGAACCTTCTCACAAACAGACACACTGACTGACAAAGAATCAAGTGATATGATAATCTACAATATGAATCTGCCACCACCGCACAAACCGTCTATCACGTTATACGAACATGCGTTTTTTATTAAGTTCCATTTTTCCGTGGATTTATATACCCCGTATTATCCTTGTAAGGCTTTAGAATGCTTACGGGAAATTGCAGACGTATCATATCGTCATTTTCTAGATACCACATATATTCGTTTCGCGGGGTACACTAAACAGCGAGAAAAATGTGAAGTGAAGTAATAATCAATGTAGAAGTAGGTTTTAATGGAGCAAACAATAAAGCTGAAAAGGACAGGCGTAAACGACGGGAAATGTACTTGCAAACCCTACACTTATTCCAATCAAACTCCTGCGGCTGTCTACTTGTTACATCAGTCTTGTTAAGCTACTTTAAATGACAGTAGATTTAGTCGTCGTGGGATATCACGACGGTGCATACAACAAGTGCATCTTTATCCTCTGTTTTTTCTGCAAAACTCTCTCATTTTAGCTGTCGTTAGGATGATTCATTATTGTAAACATGATTACAATGAAGAAGAATCCATTTAGAAAAAGTAATGATGAAAGTGTGACGTCTAGCATGCCCTTTTTTATTTCATAGTTTATCATCACTATTTATAAAGGTTAACTAACGGAAAAACGCACAAATAATGGATGGATTGCTTACTTAACTCGTTTTTCAGCTTTATTTAGTGGTAAGCTTTACAATGCTGTGCTTATCATCCTTAGACAGGCCAGTAAAACAAACCTACAGTCTTGCACACGCAGTACCTCAAGAGCTGCTGGTGTTATGGTTAAGTTTAGCCGTCTGTGAGACAACATGAAAAACTAGGCAAGATAAAAGAAACAGAAAAATGGACCGGAAAAATATATGTTTTTTCATTCATTGTTTGTTACTGCGTTGAAGAAGAAACTGCAGTTGTGGTGGGGCGGTAATGCAAAACAATATAGCGGTGCATTCTTCAAAATCACGACAAGTTGATGGGCACATGTCAGCACATTTCATCTCAAACTAAAACGAACACTGCATTTGTTTGTTGTTGCCATGTGTATTCATACTGTTTACTTGTTTGGCTAAATAAACGTGTCTGTCGTCTAAATGACAGGTTCAAACTGAAAACATATTAATTTTTTGATAAATAAAAGATAATAATGAAGGAAGAGAATTTCAAACTGTGAGTACGCAGTACATCCTTATCCCATCCACCTTCGTATTCCATCTTTTACTTGCGCGTGTGTTGTGAGCTGTTAGGCTGGTGAACTTATTAGAGTTTAACATGACGATTTTTACGACAGGACAGGCAAATCTAAAAAAAGGATAAAAGTATTTGTACGCGTAATGCCCTTCATAATTACAATTACAGGTACATCAACATCGTGACAGTAGTAGTAGAATCGGTGAGAACGATAATTGTTGTTGTGCACTCTGCCAGTTATAATATTGTCGTGGTCTGCTGTCGTTGTCATCGTGTTTTATGCAAGCTGGTGCATTATTACCCGACATGCACATGTTTGTGTTCCCATTACGTTGCCACCTATTTATTTCCCGTTCCTTTGCATTGGTTATTCAATGTTTTCTGTGCAAGAGGGGGATGTCGTAGTCAAGCGGGATAAAAGTGGCATGTTAAATAGAAAATAAGGTTGTTGCTGCGTAGCAGTAATTATCTTTTATCTTGTTGCCCTCTACTGCGTAGGTACTATCATATCTATCAATTTTCTTTTACCTGCGTGTTTCAATGACACCCACTGCACCATAAAAACAAGTAGATTGTAAAAATGTTCATGACTGCCTTGTTTTCCTTCTGTGTATGTATTTCCTTGACGACAGACGTTATGAAAAATACGAGCTCAAAATGTCATGTAAAGTATGGCTTATCTGTTTTGAAAAATGAGCTGCACATTTCGTGCATAGAAAAGGAGTAGTAGAGTGCATAGCTGTCAGAAAGATATGTGTAGCGGTACATTAGTTGTTTTTTAAAATTATCTAAGTTCATACCCAGGTTTAGGACAGTCTTTACAATACTCTAACTAGATTTTTAGTTGAATTTGGAATTTTGTCAAAACCAATGTTGACTTATATTGTATATCTTAAGAAGCACTGGCCGACATGGTCATACTTAACTAAACAGTGGTCGGCAAATAACAGCAAACATGGAATGAACGTTTAGCTGCAACAACGGTAATGTGGTTTTAAATACTTATTTTATGGTCACTTGAATGGACAGTAACCAGGTGAAGCAGTAAACGGATTAGTAAAAACGTAAATCAGGAATGTTCGCCTTAATTTAGAAGCCCATTAATCTCTGACAGACTTGCCTCATTTGTTGCCAGTTCATTGTTAAAGAAACATGTTCATAACACTTTGCATGGAAGACCAGACCAGTATGGCAGGCAGTACCTCTAAGTTACAAGGGTAATAACAATATAAAAGGATCCTATTACAACGCCAGACAAGACTGAGATTGAGATGTTCAAGTATATACGATGCCTATTGTTTCAAAAGAAACAAGTAATAATGATCTCGTCGTCTGGTTAAATCTCTCTGAAAAACCATCCAACCACAATGAAAACAATGCACATAATGTTTAGAAGAAAGTTATTTGCTACGGAGCGTTATGGAAGATGTTGAAGGAAATAATCATCGTTTTTGTTCTATCAAGACGAAATATACGTTTAATGCGATAAAAAGTATTTGTTGGAAAATTATTGCATCATTTAAGTTATACACAGGAATCCAACAAGTATCTTTATAACTTTTCTTGTTTCTGTCACAATTTTATTAAGTTACTCATTGTGCCTGCGTCATTGTCATCATCATCAACAACAACATTGCAACTGCCACTGTCATTCTCATAGTATAGAAAAGCAGGAATTCCAATGGTGTTTTTACTCAATCGTGCAGCATTCTTTTGCCCGCCGTCTGAAAGCAGCACAGAGCGCAACGCTTTTCAGACTCCTCGCATTTTTCTGCGTTCGCCTTTTCATCGTCACCAGCCAACAAAACATTCTTCCACTCTCACTCTTCCGCTCCTGTATTTATTACTACCACTCTGCTTTGTGGTTAAAAGCTTTTTGCAAAGATGATGATAGTAATATTTCTACTGATAATATTCTGGTGGTGGTGGTGATTATAATGTTGCCGCTGTCAACTTGAGTTTACGTTTTGATTTACTAATCAAATTACCAATTCCATGGAAAGCCCCCCCGCAGTAAAAAGAGGTTCTTGCTAAAAATGTCACTCGTCTTATTGAAATTAATTGTACAAAGGATATACAAAATAAATATGAAGCTGACATCATATCACTGTAGCTATCACCACATGGCCTTTGAAAATGATGATCACGGTTATTTATACCTCTTCTTACTTTTTACTACACTCAAATGACCGAAATATTTAGTAAAATATCATAGACGCTATGGGAAAATTCCTGTCAATTATTTGCAATGCATAATTGCGTACAGCTCCTGAACAGCAATTAAACTTTTTAAGGGTACGTAGTAAGGAGCTGAGCCAGTAGTTTTTGTTTCTTTAGTCACTCGGTACTACATTTTCGGATCACATGCTACCAATTATGCACACAAATCTCCGTTTTGGTTGTTGTGTAATAGACTCAAACAAAACAGATGAGTCACCAAACATGTGAAGCAAATATGTGAAATTGATGATGGAGGGAACACGTTGTCACCACTCGACTAATGATGAAATGAGACTGTGAAAGTGTTGAACCATATTTTCACAGCTTTTCTAATAAAAGCTTTTTATAACTAACGCGAAAATGATGTCTCCCATCTGAGCACTTTTGGAGCACACATGAAAAACGGCGTAGGTAAAACAAAAAGTACTTCAAGTTGATGGCAGTAATGATGAAATGCGTTTTAGAATTATGTAGTTTGAAAATTAAAATGGGAACGATAAAAAACGAAGCTTGGACCAATAATGAGTGAACAACTGCAAATATCATTTAATAATGATCAGACTTGTTTTAATGACAGCAAGATTTTTAAATGCCAGATTGTGTAAATAACGAAGGAAACAAACAAAATCAAGTTGAGTGAAAAGAGAATCTGGTACAATTTACACTGAGGATGAATCCACCATAAACAAATACGACATTTTTTGGTGAATTTGTAAGGTGTATAGTAATGAGTGAGCCGTTTCAACGGTTTTTTTTTGTTTTTCGTCTATGAGCCAGAAAAATAATCATTACATCACAGACCTATTCTAATTATAGTATACAGAAAGTACAACAGCACAAGTACTTTATGAGAGCATCTATCATAAACCAAGCCCAAGTTTTTGTTTGTACCAAAAGCCCTTGCACTACTGCTATGTAAGTAAATAAGATAGAAATTTCACTTAAAACTTAATGCCATAGGGGAATCCTGTTTCGTAATTCCATAGCTCCGTTTCACTGGTTCGTTTTGCAAAAAATAGGGAAAAAAAGAAAAGAGCGTCGTCACAAAATTCAGTAATGTAAGAACTCATGCCGCGCTATTTTATATATATTTAAAAAGTGATATGCCTACTTAAACTTCAACCGTTATTCCCAATGAAAGCTTCCAATTCCTGTCATATGTCAGCAGCGATATAAACGGGACGAGACCAGAAAGAGCGAAACGAGTAGTTTTGCTCTCAGCAGATTGTTTGCCTCTTTTCTCTCTCTCTCTCTCTCCACCGAAAAGAATGAATAGAAAAGTACAGGAAAATCGCATTAGTAGCAACGGCAACGGAAGTTAGTAAAGACGAAGGCGAATGGTTTGAAAAAGAAAATAAAAAAGGGGAAACACTGACGTATCAGTTGGGGCTGGTTGTTGTACGCGTACATACATACACATACGCTCCTGCTTGGTTCCTGTCTGCTGCAACCAAACTTCACTTGGCGTATGTAGCAGATGGCAAAAAGGAAGGAGGGTAAAAAAGTAAAATGATCTTTTAGTGATTCCATCTTCATCCTAAGAACACATTTAGCATGTTTTACGATTAAGGTATACACGATATCTGATATTGTGCCATTTTTTGATCGATATACAATTTAGATTAGATAGGTGCAATTTATAAGTACTCGTGGTGAGTGATGTGTAGGTAGGGTTGTAGGGTTGAGAAGGGAACTACATAATAATTTTCGCATGTGAGAGCAGGAGCTGGAGCAATTTAACGATGGAAGTAAAAAATATTGGAGGAATCATCATTTCTGCTTTTGAGGATACTTTTATGTAGTAATTGAATTTTAATGGGAATCCAGCATTTTTGAACCGTTTTTAATATAAACACTCTTTGAGAACCTTCTGCTTCTTCGACTTGAGACTGAAATGAGTTTGAATGAAACCTTCCTTAAAAAATGTAAGCTATATTGGAGGAAATATGATTTGGTAGAACAGGATAGTATTCAAATAAGTTGCTGAGATTAACAAGCTTTATATTTTACAAAAAATACGAGGATATTACACTCCTAGCCCAGCCAGGATATCACAAAAATATAAGTATCAATTGATGACGATATAAATGTGTACCTTTTCCTGGTGGGATACCTAAAAGGAGTTTGTGATTCTCAAATACCCAAAATAGTTAATTACACTGACTTACTATTTATGCTGACGACGACGACGAAATCAAAGTAACGGTACTATTCAAAGTCAAGAACAGAATCAAAACATGCATTATCACTATTCTATCTCCTCTCTCTCTCTCTCTCTGTTGTAATAACAAGCAACCGGTTTTATTATCATTCTTGTGTCTTTTGAATGATATTGTACGCTACTGTAAACTGCAAATGACTGACTGGTATTGCTTTACCTAACTTGAAACATACTTGTCTGCTCACTTGAGAAGTAGACTCCATTTTGATCATTTTTTAAGTAAACTATTATCATTACATTCATTCTTTCTCCTCATTTTTCAGATTCGAGAATTTGAAAAGGAGCTCCTTCAACTACTGTCGATACATGGCATCTGATATTTTTATCAACCACCAGCTGGCAGCGTTACAGAGCTGATGAGGAATCCGCACCAGTTGAGATTTTACTCTTAAAAGTCAAGCAGTCCTTGTCTCAACTACCAGTCAACTTGTAAGTTGGATCGGATTCTCGACATATAACACTCCTAAAGCATGGTTAGTCCCATCAAATTTTAACATCTCTCTTTTTTTCTCTAGCAAGTGTTGATAAATAGTGAATCTCATGGCATTTTAATATAAGTTTTTAACCAATAAGTAAAAAGTAATGAATATCAATGAGCCGTCCTCTTTTCAAAGAGCGCTGGTCATATCTGCCGATCAGAAAGTTTGAAAAACTACTAGCAAGTATTTTGAGTGCTAGCGAACATACTTGAGAATTTTTACACAGCTTTATCAACATCTACTGTTGCCCTGTTTGTCTGCAATTAGGGCAGCACTTACAAAACGATGATAAGGCAGTAAACCAAAAGAGTTTTCATATATACAGTCACCTATACAGAAAGTTATAAAATGGATTTTTTGGGAACTACCCCGTAGCAGTTTACAATTTATGAAATGAAAATAACACCCATAAATTCAGATAAAAGGTCATCTGAAAACAGTCAGAATGAAGCAAACGACAAGCAAATTAGAACGACTTGTGACGTCTGTTAGTCGCAAGTATGCTTGCTCATCGTTTTCAGATGACGTTTTATCTCAATTTAGGGGTGGTCGTTGTTATTTTAATTTCAGAAATAGAAAAATGAAACAAAAAATAATAATTTTTTGACAAAATGCAAATGAGAGTGTAAACTGATACGGGGTAGTTCCCAAAAAATCCATTATATAACTTTCTGTATAGGTGACTGTAAATGTATTCTGGATGAAACTTGATTCTTAATGGGATTTAATGAATTCATAGTATAAATTTCATACCTAAATTGAGGATAGAAATGAGGAAGCGTAAAGTGGTGCAATATGTTGTTTATATAATCCCTACATGTTTGTAAATTTTTATCACTTTCAGTGTTATTTTTGCATGAGGAACACTATTCGTACGTCGGTTTACTCGGGAATAATCTCTCTATGTGTGTGTAATGTTGCATGGACCATGCACACACAAGTTACAATGCCGATAGCATATTTTCTCAGTCAAACACATGGTACGGTTAATTACCGTGAACCGAAAACAACTTCACGGCAGGTAGACACACTGTTAAATTTATGTTGAATGTTGAGCTGTCTTTTCTCTGCCTATACCGACCGACGAGATAGTTTTTAGCCAAGGGCTTCTTGGCCAACTCTTGGCGCATTTTCGGTTCACACATCATAAATCCGAACAGTTATCCTTCACGTAAAACTTTTTTCATTCTGCTAAAGTATGTTGTTAAATGCCAACAAACATAAGGAACTGTACATTTAGTAACATCGCTAGGGAATAGTAGGGAACCTGAACAGTGAAAAATGGAAACAACGTATTCTCGAAGAGAATTGGGAAATCGATTAATTATCTTAATTCTACCACAAATTCGGATTATTTATTTCATATTGTGATAATTAAGACGATATAAATAAAATTAAGCATGTCCTCTTTCCCATTAGCATCTTATAACTTTTTACCATTAATAAAGGAATTTTAAGATACTTTCATGTTCATGAATATTTTGTATGGCCATTGCGTGAATCTTAGGAAAGCTGTACAGGCGACGGTAAAATGTGAAAATTTAGCTAGTATGAAATGCTGTGATGGGATAGTTTTACCATTTTTGTTAAACGATAGCACCATCTGACTGTTCAATTTATTGGATTCACTGAAAATTGGAACATTTTTTTATTTCCTCATTATTTATCTTCTCTTGACACGAAGTCCTCGAAAGGATTGCATTTCAGAATGAAGCGAAAAACTCATTAAAAGTTACAGCCCACGTAGTAAACAATTTCCTAACTGAAGAATGCCGCCTCTTAAAATTGAGATCTGACAACAGCAGAAAGTATCTCAACAGTAGAGGTGTAACTAAGAAAATTCATCTTGAAAGAAATAATATGACCAGATGTTTGGGGTACTACTAATGGGGAGGATCACGAGTTTTCGCCCCTCTGCTGGAGAAAACATGAGACGCCACTCGAAACCTATATGTAATATACGCTTTTGTGTAGGTCTACCTAAAGGAATAAAGGAATAGATTACATATCGCTAAAATTAATCTGCACAACTTGACCTGAAACTACAGGTTTGACGACGTAACCTAAAAATAATTAGGAAACACTTCAGTTAGCATCAAATTGGGAACAATTTCTATCATTTTTCGGAAAATCACTACAAAAAACTCTAATACGGGCAGACGGACATTGCGTTACAATTATAAACCAAACCAATTTATTATGTTGGTTAAAAGTGGTATATCTCGGCCAGTTCATTAATAAGTACATATAAGCCACGGATCTTTGCGTTTTTAAAGCGGCAGAACTAATACAAAGTGTGGTGATTTCAAATCAAATGAGACATTGCATGTTGTAACTACGGGACTACGACTGTTGGTACAATGTAAGAACTGTAATCTGTTATTTTTGTGTCACAACGTTGGTTTTTGGTGAGACAGTAATTACTAAAACAGCGTTTTAGTTACACACAAGCCACCGCCTTGTCGTCTTTTTGCAATCATTCACTTAACCTTACCGTTACCATTACTATTATTGTTTTCATACGACAGACATGTGCGGTGACAAGAAATAAAATTTGGTACTTTGTAATTAATCATTTACGCAAGAAAGACAAGAAAATAAATAACTAACGTTCAGATGGATGAGGTGATATCATACGGACGTGGAAATTCTTACAGCCGTCTCTGCGGGTATACCTTAAAAATTCCTTCCGGAGAAAAAAACCAAATGCCATAATTTCACCCTAACTCTGCACTGCTTATCCCTCTTAATGTTCTCTATCGAATAAATTTAGACCAAAACCACAAATTTTTCTCGGCGAAAATCTCCGTTTATACCAATTTTCCAAAACCATCCAGCTAGAGGAAGAGAATAGACTCAAAATCCCCGCTTGTCGCATTCAGGTTCTGTACGAATTTACACGCTCAGTATTAAAAGTATTCACGAAAACATGTATTAGTCTCCGTGCCTCATTTGCCTTTTACTTCAAGAACAAGTCTTTTATTCGTCTTCGCCACATTTTTACTGACGTTGCAAATGTCAGCAGAAGCAACGAAAAGTTTGCTAAAGAACACATTGGAAATTGCAAAATAACAGTTGCTTGTTTACTTACCCATCTATTCATATCAGTAGGTATATGACCATCATCATGATTGCAAATACGGAAGCGAAGAGAACCCACAAAAATTTCGCATTTAGAGTAGACCAAGCACTTGATAAGCGCACAACCACATATTTCTAAGAAAAATCAGTCAAAAGTCAGAAACACTGCCGCCAAGCTACATACATGTGTTCAAGTATACAGACATTCGTAAGTTGGTTCGCGTTCTCGAAATTCGTCATGTCAGAAAGTCAAAATGTTAGAGAACTGTACATTTACGTCGTTTAATATGCTTTACTAAAGAGACAGCAAGAGAGAAAAAAAGAAATTGACATGATGATGACTGATGACTACGATTACTGTAACTTTATGGCATTTGGCGTATGCATGCATATATCCATGTACATGTTAACGACATAAAAATGAAAATCTGGTTAGCATGAATGCATGACTACATGTCTATATGCCGAGCAGTATTGAGTAACATGTAGTGCCTTCACGCGAGAGATGAGATGATATATTACTATTATATTATGATTGAGCTTTCACAAAAAATGTTTATCTCAGCTTGCTCCTTTCCAGATTACTAAATAAAATCGTTTTCGTTGACTCATAGTTGATAAACATGCTATATTTAGACGACGTATTCAGATTCACTCGCGCGTTATGTAAGTACTTACGAACTATAAATTCGATATGATCCTATTAAAGTGTAAGTACATAACATATCTTTATATATCTACATAACATATTGCTTCAATTGTCAATACTTAATTATTGTTTGGGGCGATGTTTTGTGGTGAAGTGAATTCAGAAAATCCAGAAAATTGCGTGTAGCTCCGACCTTACGGAAGTAGTAATCGAAAACCTGGAGGAAATCTTATAACAAGATTATCAAATTTAGAAAATGAAATTTTGATCTTGAAGTGGTACTAGGAAGTATGGAGGCCTGGAGGGAGAGGGGATTGAGATTGAGAGTGCTGCAAGGAAACTTGGATGCGTTCAAAATTTATTTAGTCACTGATATACAATGTAAACTTTTCCTTCCCGGCATATCTACAGAAGCACGTCAGCAATTATCCGTGCACATTTCTCTAATCTTTTTCATCGTAAGCTCTATTAACCACGAAAATTACTTTTCTTTGTGACACATTTGACAGTGACAAAAACAAATACATATGGTGTTTCTATATATTTACGCTTTGGACTTTTGCTGGCACATTTGCTCTGGTTGGGGGACCGCAAGAGGCATCATCGTCAAGATAGTCACGGAGTTTTTTTGGAATTTACGTAACTATCTATCATGATTTATGAATTTAGTAGCCTTTACTAAACCACATAATTTATAGTTATATTAATTCTTGCCTTTAAACCCTGGTACGATGTACGTGATTGCAATTGGGGCTTATGTTATACTTCAACCAAAAGACGTCTTCTGCTGTCGTTTTGTCTTTAAGTCACAATTGTCACAAATGCAAAGCCGTGTATACCACGCATTTTGGGTCCATGCTCTGCACAAACGTGCACAAACGTTCAAGTAATAAGCAGAGTTGTCAGCATGATGAACAATTTTCATTTCTTTATGATGTGGATTAATCGAGCCTCGCATTAAGTAATTACGTCGTCTTGAGCATCTGTCATACGGACGGCTTTGAATAAATATTTAGGGAGACCCACCGAAAACCTAATGAAATAAATATGGTGGTGGCGATGATGATAATGATGAACCCTGAAGACTCGCACTCTGGAAAGAGAAATTCACTCATCAGCTACTATATGCCTGCAAGCGTGTACAGAAATAGTTTTTTACCGTTGTGGTAGTTTAGTATCAAACAACACTAACAACAGACCCTATAGCCTCTATTTTTGTAAATAAAATACTCCGTATTTCTTTCCTTCCTATTACTTCGACTTCGCTCCCCCAGACTCTCTCTCCCACTCATGTCACCCGTCACCAACCATAAGTAATGTCAGAGTATTATTCGCTGACAATCTCTAAATGCACACACCAAGAAAAAAATGAGCTGGCTTTCGTAAACACCAGTAAAAAGCTCTTGTTGTCTGGCATTTTGCGTAGATTGCAGATCTCATTCTTCTCAAACACACAAACAGCAGTCAAGTAGTGGTACATTAGACATCAAGAGTATTATAAAAAATACATCCATTTGTGCAGTTCATAGTACATAATGTACCGCTTTGGAACAAAATACAACTTACACAGTTCTTGCCGTTACTATTTTCTCTCGCTTGACAATATGCGGTTGGTTGTTGTTTACACAAATAATACAGACAAACACACACGGTTACAAACAACACGTATACACATGTAGGTATATATAAACACAGCATCAGAGCAGAACAACTTTTATAGCAAACGAAGAACCACTACCAACCACCTCCGGTTGGTCCACCTACTACTACTTGTTTTCCATTGCAGGATTTTCTGCAAGTAATATTAATTAGGACTCACCAGAATCATCCTGATCATCATTATCACCGTCAGCAGCAGCGGCAGCAACTAAAAACAACAAATAGCATCAGCATTGGTATATTCGCTCGACCGACTGGACTATCTCCTCCTGAAACGACGTAGACGATGATTTTGTGTGCTGTTAGCTCACACGTAGTTTAAAGCTTAATGGGCATCTTTCCATTCGCAATGGTACAGCGGATGGATGGGATTATTTAATTTCCAGAGGAAGGAAAGAAAATTTCGAAGCCACCATATCAACCAAACAACCACACACATAGTGCTAAAGTAGTGCACACACCGCTGCCATCATCGTCAAGGATGCTTCCAGGAAACAAGAGTACATTATATTTTTGAATAAACAAGTTCTAACATCAGGCGTACTTATATAATGTGCAGCGAGGGAGATGTGCCTAAATAGAGATGGTAGGTATAAGTATAAACATATTTAACACCTAGCTTATCTGGCACCTTCAAAGCATAAGGCACACACAAATATCCGCACGTGATACGTACATTTCTGGTTAGTAGATGGTGGCAATGGTGAATCTGTTAATCTATAGCAGCCAACTAATCACCTTTTACCGAGACTCCAGTTACGGTATGGTTCTGCGGCAGATCATGTATAAAGGCTTGTGAAAAAGATAAAAAGGCCTCTGTTCTTCTGTATCTGTGTAATACTGTGGTAGTGCTAGTATCACGGCAAAAAGTGGGTAAACAGAAGTAATGAACGACTGAACTAACGGAACTCGCTTTCTTTGCTAGATTCCTACTCGTTATTTACCATAAATTCACTTAAATTTGGTTTTCTGATTGCGGAACATTAACTTACCTCATGCCTGGCGGTTTTATCGTCACAAAAAATTATTTTCATGCCTTGTGAAAAAGATAAAGCTGGCTTTAGGCAAAAGCAAATAGACAAGAAAGAGAACTGAAGCAGTTTCAAAGTGAACCAGAAGGAGAACGTGTCTTCGTTCGTCTTCTAGGCCATCGAACTGTGGGCTTATTCCTTGATTTTCGGTGGTAGATGGATTGGAAAGCAAAAATCTTCTTTGTATATAATATACAAGCATCCACTACTACGGTTAGCATAATACTGCCACACTCACTCTTTGTCTTGTAAACATTCGGCGGATGATGCCATAAAGCGATTTTGGTTTTTGATGGTGACAATGAGAACGTATACCTTTTATTTGGTAAAATCAGCATACACGAATGTCTTCTGGTTAGTAGGTTTTCGTTAAATTGAGCACACAATTAACAGAAGAATTTATAGTTCTGCTTTGCTTCCCTTGTTTTATTAATTGTTCATGACGTTAGATAAATCTGTGGGTTTACTAATTTGGCATATTATCAAATCAAATCTCGTCCAAATGCGATGTCCATAATTTCTCAGAAATTGGTGGTGACTGCCGTGAAGACATGTTGTGTGCATCTGTATCGAGTACGTTTTTATTTAAACCGGATTTTTGTTTGGATTCTACAAAAAAAATTAACATTGTTGATAGAAATTTGTGAAATTCATACATATTGCAACACAGACATACATCGAAACTACACTTACTTTGTCAAAATACCAATGTTCATGTTTATTTACATCTACAGGGAATTCTTGAGATTTAAAAGAAAGTTCAAGATTTTGGTTAACACTGACAACTTTATTTTTTGAATATTAATGATGCATTTTATTCACGGGTTGGGAGGTCTTAAATTTGATCACTCAAACAGTGGATTCAACAACAAAAAAACACTGACGAATTGTTCATTTTTCACATCAACATCACAAGACTTAGTGTTCACGTAAAAACCATCATTGTTGTTGCACCGAATTTTTCCTGTTGTATCACTGTTACAGTGAAAATCGTTGAAAAGGTAATCTCCCCATACGTAATCCCCCTTTTGTAGTTTGTTTGAACGACCGATTCCATGATCTTCCAACCTTTAACGTAGCATGATGCGCAACCTGTCAGTATTAACCAAAAACCTTTGAGTTTCCTTTTATCTGAAGTACCTGAAGAACCTTGCTGTATGGCAGAGACTCAAAATATCGCAATAATAATTGTCGTGGTTCAAAGGTAACTATGTTGCATGAATGAAAAGGTAACTGAGCGATTTAAATCAAACAAATTGTACTTTCGCGTGTCATGTTTATATTTTTAATTTATAAAAAACATGCGCAAAATTCAGGCTGCCTGTGCCCCAGAATCAGGCTGATTCTCATCCTTTGCTCATCATCATTCTGTCAAGCATCAAGCCTCATCACTAGCATCGTTATGATTCATAATGATTCTTTCTCACAGAACTCGGTAAATAATGTAATGAGACAACATACACCTAAACATATACCTACCCGTCTGTACTGATTTCTTTGCAGCCATTATTATTTTTAAGTACAACTACTTGATTGAAACTTTTTTATTGTTGTCTTCGTTAACAGAGAGGGACACTAACTAACAGTACAAAAAAGTCGCGTTTAAGCAACTACACCCGTGTAGGTTTTTGAAAGAGGAACTGTACTAACGACACAACCGTAATTGTAATGAATGGATATATGTAGTTAGCCACTAGTTACTGGCAGACGCGACGATAATGATAATAGCTTCGTCTCAAGTGCCAATACATGGTTTTCCAATTTGTGTGAAGGTTAATAATTTTCGCAGACACTCCCTCTCCGAGGTCCGAGACTAGCTAACTGTGTAGACACAATCTACCTCCTATATATTAAGTATGTAGATTGTATATCATGCAGTGTGATATGTTCAAAGGGCTATATAATGAACGACGTAAACACTGAGCAACTACGGTTACCCCTATCGAATATTAAGACGATGTCCACCCATTATAGATATCTAGATACGTAAGCACATGGGCATGTACATAATAATGGCACAGGCGATAGCTTTTTTTGTCCTGGCATGAAAGGAGCCCATATCGGGAGAGTGGAACACTGAAGAAACAATTGTTGAATAAAAGAGGATTCATAAAACCGATATGTTATGGGTCCATGTGTTGGTACCATGTCATAATTTTATATGACAGTTCTAAACAGCAAGTCACAGCTTGAGCCTATTATGAGCATTAATATATCGTGTCAAAAAGATGCGCACGTTATGCACCACAATAAGCCCCTAAAGGAACCCCATGTTATCCTAAAAGTTGAAAGTAAAGCATAACTGACGCTGCTTTCCCAGAAAATGGCGTCATAAATAGCCACAATTGCAAACCCAATAGTGACACTGTATTATCTTTATGAACGCTTTTCATGATAACAGAGGGGAAGAAAAGATGTTGCTAATGGTTGACTTTGACATGCATACTACATGGGATTTTAGTGAGACGTTGGCATTGGCGCAACACACACACATACTACCGATGCCCAAACAAAATATCCTCATCTGCAATTTAGTCTCCTAAAAAACCGTATGGCGGTAGAGTCTACTTTAAAAACTTGGGCAATGCATGTGCCGTGCTGTCAGTTTTTTTTTCAGGCGGTAAGCTAATAGACGTGCAACTGTCGCAAGTTTATGACTAGTTTTACAGTAACCATAATATCATTTTTTCAACTGAATTGGTTAAGAAATGTGTGAGGTCATTTAAGCAGTTGTCAAATAAGTTATCCTTTTCCTGTATAAAATCTCAACTAGTTCCCGGCACAAGGATAAACGAATGCGGTATTGAGTCGTTTACTTCTTATCAAGGTCCGAATGTAATCTGAAATATTTGACCATGAATCATTAAACATTATGTTGCATTGAAACAGTTACTATATAGCAGCTGTTGTTTAATTCTTGTGGATGAAGTTACGTCTAGAACGAAAGCAATAACATGAAAACTGTTCCGTTAGTGTGTGACATTCCATAGAAGTAATAGAGCTGCAGCCTGAGCAACTTTTCTAAAAATGAAATCCTTCACTTGAATTTTACGACTGGTAGAATGGAAATAACTAAGCCCCGTCACGCCTTACAAATTTTTTAGGATGTAAGGCAATAAAATTGCCAATGTGACACACGAAAACAATTTCATTGATGATTTCGAGTGATTAAAGGTGTGTAGGTTTTTGCAACTCTTAACTACTGACTACTATAGATACATATAGGTGTATGCTTTCATTTAGCGGTATATGGGGCGCGCTGCCAATTGTAAATAATACACAATCTCCGTAAGTAAATAAATCTTTGTAGATCAAATACAAATAATATGTCCGATTGTATATTTTTGTAGACGACGTGACGGAAAGAAATCGCTCATTCACTAACTCACATAGGTACATCTCGGCATGTGCGTAGTATTCTGCATTCAAGTCGACTGTGTTTTTTTTATCGTAGGTACAATCAAACAGAATTGGAACAGAATGCTTCTTTAGTTTAACAATAGGTTATTCATTCAACAATAAAGATTGAATCTTGAGAGCAGCTTTTAACAGGGTTTTGTTGAAAATAGAAGGGACCTCTCTATTTAGAGAGTTTATAGTATTATTTAATCCAAAGAGACATTTTTGTCAATGCGCCACCATTACTTTTGTTATCATTCTATGCTGTTGACAATCCCAAAAACAAATAAATCACAGTTGGTCTATTTCCCCTACGTAACTCATTGCAACCTGAAGGTTAAACTAACATTTGACATTAGCGTCAACTAGTTGAATGACATACTTGACAGTGCTTTATTAGAGAGGATGCCAAACCACATCAAATGACAGTTTAGAACAAACCATGACTTGACTTACGTACACAATGTTTCCTTAATTAACGTTCAGTAAGCTTTTTTGCCATCATTATAATTTATTATACATGATGTATTCTTTGATGTTGCTACAATGTAATGTAGCTCCCCACAACTTTGGCCCAGTATTTTCCTTGTTCTGTCAATACATACATGGGACACGTAACGACGCCCTGATTCTCATTAAAAATGAAACTATATTCTATTCTAACGCGATATTATTGTTGTGTTGTTAGAAAATATATTAATAAATATCCAGCAAAAACACGTTTCCCAAAATTTAGCAGCGCTTAAATCGTTCTGAACCGATTCATTTATGCCGACATGTCTGAAGTGAAGCTTACCGGTTGATACGCTCATTACCTTCTTAAAAAAGCTCCCCTTTGCAGCCACTTTTGGACTGGTTAATGAACTGAAAAGGTTCAGCTTTAGATAAATTAATTTGCATACATTTACATACACACTGTTTTCATAATATGGGATTAAGTCTGGTAATAAACCTCTTTGTTTTGCTGTTCCACTTCAACTTTGCTACAGCACCAGCGTCACTCCAAAACAATATTATACCCTACACAAACGGTAGATAATGTAATTGTGAAGGGATTTCTCATGCAGGTACTAGTGTTATCGAGCAGACGGTAAAATTATCTCCCCACTAGTTATGACAACTACCAACCATATTATTTTTGCTAATATTTGGACTCACACTTTGTAGCAGTATAACTGTAGCACTTGTGGTGCTTTCAGAAATGATGGAAATTAAAATTCTACCTTTTCTGTGAGAAAGTATGCCTGAAGCAGATATACGTAGATGTGCGTCTACCTCACCCATTTTGTAACGCTCAAGTGCCGAATAATATTATTAATAGGCGTAACGTTAATATAATTTACTGTGAAAAAGCATAGTGCCCGCAGATAGGTAGTATTGGGATTTGGGAATATGAGAAACAGTAGCAAT
Source organism: Callyntrura guangdongensis (assembly GCA_027744295.1). Taxonomy (NCBI): domain Eukaryota; kingdom Metazoa; phylum Arthropoda; class Collembola; order Entomobryomorpha; family Paronellidae; genus Callyntrura; species Callyntrura guangdongensis. The sequence goes on from JAHZNB010004357.1 coordinate 23,350, forward strand.
AGTAGTAACAGTCTGATGATAAGAGAAATGGTAAAGCTTTTAGGCGGATAGGAAAACATTGTCGAGTTTTGTTGTTGCAGTAATAGGTATGATAAGATAAACAAACAAACGCTCACGCAGCTAGAGGCGTTTGTTACCTGCTTTTAGAAAAAATCGTTTCGTGTTGCAAGACTGTGTCGCTGTTCCTTGACTCAGCCGTATTTAATTTGCTAACTGATGACTGAACATGTTCATGGGAATTGAGAACAAATGTGTTAGAATCGCAAATTAGGTTTACGCCAATAATTATCTTAACTGTGTGCCCTGGTAAACTGCAAAATGCCAAATTTGGCCGGTCGTTGAATACGACAAATTTTGGTGTTTTTTTTACCATTTCCCCAAATTGTTTACTTAAACAAAGTAAATTAGGTAAATGGAAGCAGAAAAACAAAAAGGAGAACGCAAAAATATTAATCTACTTAAGCAATTTACTGTGCAAAGTGTCTTATAGCCTGTCGACCTGAAAACCTTGAAAACTTTAGGGGGGCGATGTTATTCCCACTTATCTAAACACTATCAAAGTCGGGAGCACTTAAAAATTTAATTTAAAATGTAAGCAATGACTTTTATCTCTCATCCTGTATATTGAGTATATTTTTTGTAAAACGTATATATTCGAATTTCAGTCCTGCGAAATTTTTGTGTATTAAAGTACTGCCTGCTACTCCGCACACTGGCTTTTCATTTGTTGGTTCTTCCATGTTATTCCTTTTAACAACCCCGGCAATTCTCTAACCAGTTACTTTTTATGGTTCCTGAGACTATTTCCTTGTAGTAATTTACATGCATGTATTACGTAAAATATAAATATATGCATGAAAGTATCGTGCCATTACATGTAGTGTTAAGAGAACAGTAGACTCTTGCTTACGCATTTCTGCATATTACTTCCAGTTTTTGAACTTGAATACGTATGCACTCGTGAGTAACACAAAAGCACAATTTAAAATTAAAACGGCGAAAAAAAAATCCATTTTGTTTTAAAGTCATTATGGACAATTTTGTATTAAGAAGACGGTAGAAACAAAATGTGCTGAGTTGGAGAGCTGCCTCGATGAGAACAAGTATAATGGGAGTAGGAGGATGTTTTTTGTTTGTCTACATCTAGCTAAAAGGCAGAAATGGGGAGGGGGATTGAGAAAAATTGTGTAATTTAGTCTAGTCATTATCCTACATGGGTTCATACTTGCATAACGGCGGCAGTATTAGCATCATTGCCCAGTATTACAAATACAAATTAGAGTGCGAGAACTGTGCTTCATTCCCCAAATTGTGTAATTAAAGCATTATAATTAAATTTCTTTACATTTTATTCACTCCCTCCTCATTTTCTAAAAATTCACCGTGTGATCCTCGTCGCCACCATCGTCAAGAATTTTCCTGTATAGAGATATCAAGAATTTTCTTTTCCTTACTCACAAAATATTTGTAGAAACATCAGTTGGTAAAATGAAAATTTTTGTACTTGGAAATGCAACAAGCAACGTGTAATAATCTGAAGATGGGAAGCACCTACATCATTTTGCGAGTAGAAAGTTCCAGTTTGGCGAATTTATGTACACAACCATTGTTGGAACCTTGATGAATACTAGTGTAGAGATGTGTATCTGAGGGTGTAATTTTTGGAAGATGTAAATTAGACAAAAATCTCACTAACTGCATTGCCACAATGTTCATGTCCACCAACCAACCGGAGACCATCATCCGTAGTCATCATTCACTCGTAGTACAAACAATATCTACATTTGCTACTACGAGAAGGCTTACCCCTTTCTCATTCTGTTCAAAATTCCTCGTCATCATTATCAGCATGATCACCATCATCAAAAGAAAACAGGACCCGGGAAAAAAATTGCTCGCTTTATTAGAGAAATCTCTTTGTGGCCGACTGCTGCTGTCTACCCCAATATAGAAGCAAAAATGATAGTGTTTTTGCTGATGCATGTAGCTGTTCCGTTTCTACTCCCGTCGTTTTAGTTATAAACATTATTAGGCTACTTTTTATAAATAGTGCTTTCACACAACATCTCCAGCCTTTTCTTTTTTAAGTATTGTTATAAGCGATTTTTGTTGTTTTGATAGCATTGTTTAATTACTTTTTTGCTGATACGAAGGAAACTTCTTTGCTGCGCTGCATTACACTTCAGGGCAATTTTAAGCGTGCTTCCGTACTGTTGTATTCGTGTGGAATCATACACGTGCCTAGTAATAAAATTCACATCATACAGTCATTCTGTACGGTCGTCGTGGCGCTTCTTGTACTAGAGGACGTCGGCTTAAAAAGCTCATAATCTAGCGTTTCTGCTAAATATTAAATACTATTTATGCATATGACATATGAAAGGGAATAATGCTGGTGCACGTACATTTCATCTTTACAGAGCGACTAAATATCCAAGGGAAAATGGAAAACAGTGCAAAAATATTGGGAGAGTTTACTGGATTGGTAACAATAAAAGTCCGTTTTTACGCGACGCTACTACCACACTACTGGACTGTTACTTCTACAACTACTTTTGCGATGATAATGATGGGCCATTAAAAAGTTTTTGAGTTTTGACAACCAACTTTACTCACACTTATGCATGTTTGTTAATCACTCCGTTCTGCACTCGTATGTGTGTGAGAGGGAGAAGGGGAGAGAGAAAGTGAGAGAGGGACCATTTTCTAACTTTTTAACTGTATTATTGTGATTATCGTATTTCTTTGGCTAAAAATTTGTTGCGTAACTTTGCTTCTGATTTCTGTAACGTGTACCGGTTGAATGGGGCTTTTTTAGTTGAATAGCCGGTTCTCTACCTAACGGCAGGATTTTAAGCTTTTAACCAACTTTTAAAGACGAAAATTATATTTGTCATGATGGTGATCAACAAAACGGTTATGAGTACGCTTTATTTAAATGACGTGAAACTATTGTATGTATGAGCCTTTAGGATGTTCTGTCCTAAATCCCTGGGTTTGCAAGGATTTAATCTTTCATGAAAAGAGATTGTGTCGAATTAATGGCTTCTTCGTTCCTCTTTCATTTTAGTAGGGATATAAAAACATTAATGGACAACCATGTGGCATGATCCGGGTCCTTTCTTATTGGGAAACAGCGTTGTAAAACTGGTATCCAAAAGTAGGGAAATGTGTTCATGTTCACATTCGTACAATTGGTTGCAATTGTAAAGAAAATTATTGGATTTTGTTATTTTCATTTCGTGATTATTCAAGACATCTGTCACAAACCATATAATTTTCTGTCGCTGTGGTCTTATAATTTAGCAGGAATTCCGAAGCATCACACTGATTTTGTTACACCCGTAAACATCACACGAAGTGATGAAACCTTATTCTAATGGCAACCATCCTGTATTTTTGTTGGAATTTTTGTGTCGACACCATCACTACATTTATTTATGATTATTCTCTCACGAACTTTTGTGATTAGTGATTATGGTCCAGTTGGTCTAGGATGTAACGTAGGAAAAGCTGGATAAAAAGGGGGAAGATAAGTAAACGATGAATATCTATCACCAAAGTCATAATAAGTATGTATGCAGTGGTATGTTGCCTCGCTACTCGGTGTGCTGTACCACTCCGTTACTTTCATCTCACTCATCAAAGCACTCACCACAACAAGTTTGTACAGAGATGCAAGCCACATTATCATTATCACCGCCGTGATCTTCTTAATCGTGAAACGTAAAGCCATTTCTGAGGGAAAAGGCTCCCCTGCCAAACAAAAGATAATAATCAATTACAACAAAGCAGTCTCGACGAAGAAACATTGTACAATTGCCTCTGTTTGTTGCTTATATTGACAGAAAGTACATTGACGGAAGATGAAACAACTTAAGCTTCGTGTATGTACACAGAGACACAGCGACAATATACCGTACCGACCTTTTTTCTTGAGTTTAGTGTTTTTGTACCAAAATGAAAATGATTTTTTGTGTACTGTAGCAATAACGAACAAGCTTCTTCAGTAACGAATGAAAAACCATATAATACAAAAGAACTTATGACACTTAACTTACAGCTAGGATATAATTCAGAGTTAGCTCCATGTCTATTAGCAACTGCTGGGCTGTACTGCAGCAGTACGTTTTATGAGTTCCCATCGTCATCGTTTGTTCCATAAAATATGAACACGCACATATGAGAAAACATAAGAAACACTTTATGGCTTGGTTCATCTTTTTGAAAGCAAAAAATAAGTCCGTATGAGTTTGCATCGTCCTCGTAAATCAGTGGAAACACAAATTTCCTCTGTTTTCAGAGATGTATTCATTTTTATTTTTAACTACACCAATGACTTCGTTTTAATATTTCTTGTCATGATAATGATAGTTCATATTTCAATGTAAGCTAGGGGAGAGCCTACAATATGGAAGTACAAGTTTCGTTGTGAGATGAATCCTGTATACTTACGTTTGTAGGTGTACTGTCATTATTAGAGT
>JAHZNB010004358.1:0-27002 GCA_027744295.1 Callyntrura guangdongensis
ACGAAATTGAAATTCATAAATTCTACTGTAATATTAATGCAATAGTTGATTGATTTTTTAAGATCACGCTGTAGTAGTGCAGAATTGTCTTTGGATCTCTTGTGGTCAGTAATCTAAATTTCCAAAATATCCAAAATCTGTATTAGCATGACCAATAATTTTCGTTATAAACATTTACTGCATTTTTTACTCTAGAATGCCCGTTCTATTATAATAACCTATGCATACGGTACCGAACTACACATTTCATTCGATAATGAATTCGCTTTTTACAAAAACCACGATGAATAATAATAATGAATAATGAATGATAGACGATGATAATAATAAATATAACAATGATAATACATAGTCAGCTAGCAATCCCATTATAGCCATGTAACCTTACTATTGAGTACTGTCGCTGTACTTATTTTAATGTCACTTTGTCTTCGTGAGAGGGGAGAAAAATGACGGCATTGACGTGCATGAGCACAAGGAAAGGAGTGTAAATAAAGAATAGCAATTTCATTATTGTATTTTTTTGGTAAACATTATTTTGTCACGCACAGTTACAGTTTGATGCAACCCAAAAAACTAAGAGATAATATGCCTGTAACAACAAGCGAGATAGTACGATAATAAAAATATCACCAATATAAAAAGCTCCACATTTTTTCAGTAAGCAAACAGAAACGACAAACATGCATGAATAATGTATGTATGGAATAATGGCATAATATTGCATACCTATGCTATATTAAAATAAAATGTAGGTAGTTTGGGTTTAGTTTGTGGTTAGTGCTGTTGGTGTCGGTATCATCCTCTTCATCCGTCTCTTTTAGTGAAGTGTCGTGAGTCGTAAGCAGTCTACCTCTTTTGTAGCAATGAGATGTAACACTAACACTAGACACTAACGCAGGAACGCATTTTGTAGTTGTACTCTGCTAAAACATTAACAGTAATCATAGTCATGTGCATACAAAACTTATTGTTGAATGTTAGTAGTTGAGATATTGTTGGTGAAGTACTCATTGTTAATAATAAGCGTTGCACCTTTCACAACACCGTTTCTGAAGAAATTTGTTGAAAATAAAGTTGGTAGATAATCCTTTGCAAAAGCTTAAAAAACTTTCATAGACTTCAGTAGACTGCAGTAGTCCTCGGACTATATATGCACGAAAAACTTCCTCTGTTTGTCGCATTGTACTAACTGACACCAAATGTATGACTGTGAGCTATTTTTAATACTTTTTTCGTGTTAAATAAGTTTCAGTTCAGTACTTTTTATCAGAGAAAAATAGGTACTCACTCAGGTACGTGGTTAGGTTAGTGTCTTATATATGTTGGATTTTGCTTCGTACTTCCTTATTCATTTTTTTAAACATAGAGAAGCCGCTTACCTACTGACTATAAAACACTGTGAAAACTATAATTGGTTACTGGTGGTTAGTTAGATTAGGTAGAAAAGTTCCTTGAAACGGAATTGAAGATGGTTACATTGTTCAGAAATAAAAACCAAAAGAACTTAATAGCTTTGTTTTGTTAAACAAATTAACACTTGTGGTTGCCAGATGTTATTTTTACCTGGCCGTTTCATTTTCATCTAGAATTGCAATTACAAAAGAACCAAACCAGAGCAAGCGGAGTTTAACACATCTTGCCACATCACCACTTTTGTTAATGTAATAGTAAAACTTTTTTTATCTCCTCGATGTCATACATTCATATACTGGTGTATGCATATTACGATACGTCACGTCATTTCATTGAACGTACTTTTGCGTCAACTTTCGTTCGAGCGACCAAAAATAGTCAAAGCCTGTAATTTTGTCATTTTCTTATGAAAAATAATACAAAGTATGTAATCTGTGTGCAATTATTGAATGTATAGTGTATATGAATGTATTAAGTAAAGTACGTCGTAAAATCAGTATCATGTCTAAATTGCAATGAACAACAATACGACTGTATTTACAGAATCGTGTCAAGCAAAAAAAAATTGTGGTCGCACAGTTTGAAATATTGAAATATCGAGAAATACGGTTTTCTCCACATCTCTGACTACAAGTACAATATTTACGGAAAACTACAGCATCGACAAGTGTCTTGATGGTTTCTTTCGTTGCTAGTTGCTAAAATATTAGGTACATAAATTATTATTGGTGATAGTATAGCTGCGGTGTGCGGGTATTTGCGTATGTGTTACTTTGTTCTGCGCGTCAGCGGCGTTGTCAGAAGTTTTTTCTGGTGTTTAAGTTTTTAGTGTACTTATTAAATTAACCATTATATTCGTGAAAACGAGCTAACGAACTTTGAAAAAATACCGAACGATCAACATTTTACTTACATTATAATTAGGAATCAAAATGATGCACAGTGAAGACAGTACACAGGATTCTGTAAACTCACAAAATATGGACGGTGTAAATGGTGGTGCTGAGGATGGCTTTCCATATACACAACAAGGCGAGGAGGATTCCTTCCAGTCCTCTGACGGTACGAGTGGAAAATTACTTGACGACGCCGCCCGTGACGGGATGACGTATAGCATGCAAGACTACTATAACCAAATGGGATTCGGGAACACAACAGGGGTTGCCATGGCTGGTTTAGACTCTGATAATTCTAACAGTCGAGGCTTTGGTACAGATGACCCTCAAGCTCAAGCTTATGCGGAAATGATGTTGCAAATGCAGCAGCAACAACAACAAACAGTTTTGGAAGGAGAAGAAAGTAACGGTTTTAATGACACGCGAGATTCAAGTAATAGCGTTTCCAAAAATACCGACGCTGATAGTGTACACAGTAACGGTGCTAATCAAACAGAAATGTTGATGATGGAGCATTCAGGACAACAGAGTTTAACTTTGGAGGATTCCTCTGATGTGGGTGGTGCCACTGCCAAAAGGAAGTTGGACGATGTAGCGGCAGAGGAGGAGAGTGAAAGCAATACCAGTACTGCTGCGAATAACATTGAAGGAGAGGCATCAAACTCTGCAGACTCTCCGACCGGTCCTACACCGGCTAAAAAAGCACTTTTGGAAATCAATGTGAGAAAACTACTTCCAGATTTAGAGAAGCATTGGAAGCCTGTGGAAGACGATCCTAATGATTTTCAAGCTTGGACTTATTTGCTGCAGTACGTAGATCAAGAGGTAAAACTATTAATTTTTTAGAAAACCTCTTTGTTACCGTATTCCAATTCTTTCATAAATTTTTAAAAATTGTCAATGTTGTGACTTGCAGAATGAACTGCTTGCGGCACGAGAGGCCTACGACGCCTTTCTCTCCCGTTATCCTTACTGTTACGGCTATTGGAAAAAATATGCTGACTACGAAAAGAGGAAAGGATCTGCTGAAGACTGCGAAAAGGTAAAATATATTCAAAGGATTTACTCCGCTTTAGAAGCAAGCATCATTTCTCACTTGTAAAACAAACATTATTTATTATCATTATATCTATTTACTATTTATTCAAAATCGCACTGAAACTTAAATAAGGTTCCTTTTGTATTGTGTACCGACACTAGGCAATTTAAACAAAATTTTTTGTAGCCAACTTGACTACTACTACTACTCACTTCATAAATGAAGGAGAGATGATAATGAAAGCGCAATGCAATGAATGCAATTCGAGCTGTGTGTGTCTGTCAGTCCGCTACTATCACATTCTCATTCTCTCAAAATGGGTATCACATTTAATTGAACAGAGCAATATATATTATAATTTATATATTTAATATCCACATTAATGACTATCTAAACGAAGGACAAACCGGTATTTTTATTATTATATTTTTTAATCAACTCTTTGCTGGTCGGGAAAAAATATCTGGCATTAGTATTATATGGTACAAATTTTTAGCTTGTTCCGCATTCCATTCAACATCATCTCTGGAGTTGGTTCAGGAAAGAAATTGTGTGTGGTGAAAGGGAATTGTGACAAAAGAAAAAAGAAGTACCAGGGGCAAGGGTGTACCCCCTCCTCCATATCGGCTCGGCTTCTGCCATCCACCCATATTGTTCGTTCATCAATACTACTACCCTTTAAAAAATCAATTTTATATTTTTACCAAAAACATAAAAAGTATTATTTGTTAATTACTTTATATCTATACCTTTTCATTTTGTACGTTCGCACGTCTTCATCCGTACGGTAGCCGTCGCTCGCCAAAAATTCAACGCCATCTCAATCGTCATAAAATACAATTATTTAATTATACTTACTACTACTACAAAAATTTATTGTTACTTACTTCTTTTTCGAATATTTTGTACTTAGTTTTGTACTGTACTGTTTTCAATCATACAAAAATTTGTACTTACAACTTACTCAAAAAAAGAAGCATACTTGTTAATGTGGATTTTCTCTTTTTATGAAAAGATCATTTTCTGAAAAGTCATCTACTTTTATTTTTTGTAAAATATTGCGTAGGTTTTGGAGAAGAAAGTGAAAGGAAAGAAATTGGGATTGTTTTGTGCTCGTTCTGTAATAATATGCCCACGAGGTTGATGTTTTGTTCAAAAGTGGAACATTCAGAAAATGATCTTTAACAGGAGCATTTTGCAATGCACACACACATCATTATTGTGAGATGATGCGTATGATGTAACGTGCCGACCGCAGGTATGAATCACAGAAAAACGGTACATCAATCAAAGAATTCAAACATATCTAATTTATAATCTCTTATTATTGTTTATATGTCTTCTATATATATATATATATCTATAAGAAGTATTGAGTTTTTTATTATTTAAGACATACCAGCGCAAGCGGCTTTGGCCAAATATATGATTTTTTGTTAGGCATGCTGACGCAAGTTGGATAGTTAGAATTTATTACATTAAAAGTTTACTTTGTCTTTTTTTGGTTTTTCATAACGATCTCTATAGGTCTTCCGACGGGGTCTTGCTGCTATTTCACTAAGTGTTGATCTTTGGATCCATTATTTAAATTACTGTAAGGCGGCTCATGAGGCACAACCGGACTATATTCGAAGTCAGTATGAGGCTGCAACTCTGGCGTGTGGATTGGAGTTCAGGTTTGTCAAAATAAATAAGCTAACAATTTAAATGGAGTATGGAAATTGATTGCTGGGGTAGAAGTTTTCCAACGTTTTTATGATTGTTTTTGGATTATTATCACAGGTCAGACAAGTTATGGGAACATTACCTACAGTGGGAACTGGAGTTAAATAATCTCCGTAATGTTTTGGGCGTATTTGACAAAATCATTCGTACTCCTACACAAAAATATATGGAACATTTTCAAAGTTTGAAAGATTTTGTACAGAAACAGGCACCAGAGGACATTTTAAGTACTGATGAATATGCAGAATTAAAAAATCTGGTTCAATCCGAAGCTCCGGAAGAATTAGAGGGCGATGTAAGACGCATTTCATTGTGCTCTTTATTTTATATTTTGTTAAATGCAGTTTTCCCGCACGCTGAATTTTGTTTGATGTTGATTTATTTACAGGAACTAATAGAGAAACTCCGGGAAAAAGTTATCGAGACGAGAACAGCAGTTCACAAGGCAAATGAAGGGGAAATAACTGCAAGATGGACGTTTGAAGAAGCTGTGAGTATAATATTTTCCAGGATATCTATTCAATTGAGTCGTTATTTTTTATAACATATGTTTATACATTGCATTCCTTCAAACACAACAGCAGAAAGGCACAGACATTGTCGACAGGCTTGGAGACGTGTTCACGAGAGCTTGTACGATACATCATCACAATAAGCCATGGATCAATTTACATTGGGCTGCATTTGAGGAATCACAAGGTACTGTGTTAACTTGTATTTTGGTTACTTCGTTGTACATATATTAGCGAACTAATTAAAATATTTATGATTTTTGCAGAAAACATAGACAAGTCTGTGGAGATACTGGAAAAACTAATGAAGACTCTTCCCGAATCCATCCACGCCTTGTTCCGTCTGGTTAATGTGGAGAGAAGACGTGGTAACTTCAGTCGTTGTTGTGAGCTGTTCGAAACTTTTATCAGTCAGTCAAAGAACAAGGCAGATGGAGTGCACATAACCATTAAATATGCACAGTTCTTAACCAAAAATCTTCAGGACTATGAAAAGGCAAAACGTTTACTGGAAGAAGCAATTGAGCAGGATGACATAGCCAAACCAAAAGTAGTCATGGCCTTGGTTAATTTGGCGTTGGACAGACAACCTGTCGATATCGAAGTCGTTGTCTCTGCCTTTGACCAGGCTCTGCAGAGCACGATTTCGGAAGAACAAAAGGTCACGTTTGCTCATAGAAAAATTGAATTTTTGGAGGAATACGGCAACGAAATTTCAAGGTGCTACTCTTTGTTTAATGAATAATGTATGACGTATACCAACAGTATCGTAAATGTACACCATTGTAAAGCAAAGTAGTATTTAATTGTACTATGTAAAACTCTTTTGATTTCCTATAGCATTGAAAAGGCTCACGAGCAATTGCAAATAATTGCGAAAGCTTTAAGAGAGAGGAAAGCTAACCCATCTGCAGAAGATCCAACCAAGTAGGTGTTCGGTACTGAACAAAATATTTTGTGAATCATTTTACTGACTACATTCTTTTAATGTTTTGCATGTATGTTTTTTTTACAAAGAGGACCACCTCCAACAGGATCAGATGACCCCACCAAACCTCCAACTGCCAGTACAAATGGTGGAACTGGTGCTCCTGGTCAATATAGTCAGACTGCAGCATATGGCCAGCAGTACAATCAGTACGGCAATTATGCTAATTGGAACTATCAGCAGCCGGCAGGATATGCGGGATATAATCAACAAGGATGGAGTGCATATCAAGGCTATTATGGATAAAGCTTTGTTTTAACTGTTTAACGTTCATTCCTTTATAAAACATAGATCTATTTAAGAATGATATATTAGTTAACTGTACACTAGTAATTTTTCACGGGAAAACGTTGTATATTTGTTTTCCGAAAACGGTGTTTTCTTTCAATACAGATTTGTTAAATTAAGTAAACATAATATGGTAGAAACTAGAATACATTTAAAACATATTGTTGCATGCCTTCCCCACTTGCAAATCAGTGGTGTAATCATACAGTGGAGGGAAATTTTATTGTTTTAAATACACAAAGAAATGATTAATCGTCAAGCAAAATATTATATCTTGTAGCAGTAAATAAATCTTGAAAAATATTTAAATATTTAAAACTGAAAGTGAAACAATAATACCTGCATAGGTAGCCCTATACTTGTAGACTAACCATATTGTAAAGAACAGCCTTGTCCGCCTTTCAAATATAAAAAACATGTTTTAGTTCTATAGATTGAAACTTGAAACCTTGTTATACATAGTTTGTAGAGGAAAATATTATCTTCAATATACACACATATATATATCGTACTTTCACAATATTATAAAATATCAGGTATGTATATAATTGTTATGCTGTAGTTTTAGTCATAAACCCAAAAACAATACAATTATTACATACGATTGTATATCATATGTTAATTTCCTTTTGCTCTTATCGTTTTGTTGTAATATTGTGGCATATCTTTATCATTTTATTCCATTTTACTACAATTTAAGTTGTTATTTATAGACATAATTTTGATTTATTAAAATTATGAAAAAATTGAAGTCTACAAGTATCACTTTCATTGTGAATGAACAAATTATTACAATTTGGCAATTTCAGTTTCTCCTGGAACACGAACTCCCTTACTTTTTCCTCCTTTTTCCCCGGCACTGCTGCTGCCACTATCCCTCTGCGGTTGAGTTGGTAATGCAGAAGTTACCGTAGTGGATGGAGTTTTTCGAATACCATCTCCTGCACTACCACTACTACTGCCGCCGCCGCCACCCTGAGAGGCTTGTTGTCGTTGTTTTTGTTTTTGCGTTGACGATCCTGAACTCTGTTCCACTTCTGTGCTTCCTGCCACCTCTCCAGAGTGCACTGTCTCCTCTCCGTCTGTCTCATGGTGGTGTTTTTGATTTTTCATCTTGGAACGACGCGGTTCTGCATATCGGAAGTTGTAAAACTGACAGCAGTCCTTGAGCTTAGCGAGTTCCTTAGCGATTCGAGCCTTTTCGTCCTCCGTAAGTTCTCTAACTGGTGGAGGTGGTGGGGGTACCTTTTTGTTGGTAAACCTGTTCAGTTGGGGGTGACGAAGGAGCTGCACAAGAAGATTATAGTATTGTCTGGGAGTCTCTTGTTGATGACGAACCATGCGCTGTTCCAGGATGTGCATTCGAAATAGACGTTCTTTATACATGTGACTAAAGTCTTCCTCTTGTGTTTGATTCATTTGATCAATATGTCGGGTATACCAGTCCTGTTTCTCTCGCAGCAGAGAACTCTCCTGTATTGATAAAATTTATTTAATTTAGATTATGATTATTACTACTGATGTAGGACAACCATTTACGACCCCAAGGAAAAGAATTTCCTGACAATGGGAGCAACTCTTTTGGAAGTACATATTATCCAAGGACCATCTTACCGTGTCGTATAACTCCTTGATCATGTATGCCCTCCTCAAAATCTTTACTTTCTCATGTAACATAATCCTCTTTTTCATCAAAATTTCCTCCTTCTTACTCCTCGGGAAACCATATTTCTCAAAGAATGGTGTAGTGAAGTCGGTTCCACTCATATCCAATTCCTCTTCCCCCTCTCCTTCCGTTTGTTGGTCTCGCATCATCTTCAAATACTCCTCATTTCTATCCCCAGCGAATGCGTCAGGCTCAATTTCGTGCCGCCAGTCTTCTTGAACCCGGCTTGACACCGTTTGAAATATCTCATCCTCTGCCTCCCTAGATAACACACTGCTTGCACGCTCGTCTCTGTCCATTTGCTGAAGAAGTAAGAATTTTTTGTACACATTCATTTGTTCCGCCTCCCTGTCACTAAGATACTCAATACAGTCCTCCGGTCTGTACTCAACAGGGGCATACTTACTCTGACCTGGCTTCACTCCTTTATAAAACTCAAGCGTGTTTCTTGTGAAGTGTCCTGGGGTATAGTGAAACAATATTCGTAAGCGACCTTCCTCGATCAACATGTGCTTTTCTGCAATGTCATGATTCGGTTCCTTTTCATCCGCTCTCCCGTATTTTTCGACAATTTTAGAAATTTTTCTCCTTGCCCTTTTTTTACCACCTCCACCCCCAGATCCCGCCCCCTTGACAAGTTCAATAATATGCCGTGCTTTACTACGGTTCTCGTCTGCCTTTGTTGGAATCGTATTGCATAGCAATCCTCCAAATAGTGTTATCTTGTATTTTAATTTATCATCCCGGTCTTCAAAAGTTTCAATCATTCCTTTCTTGATTATTTTTCGGTGAGAAACGTTTCTCGGGTGTGCGTTGGAGTAATAATATAAATCACGAGGAAAATCTGGTCTATTCCGACCGGAAACGTGAACATGTTCTTTAAGAGCATCCTTCCTTCCCGGAGCAAAATATTCATGAAGCAATTTTCCCTCTCTTAGCCATTTCCTCCTTGTCAATTTATCTTTTCTGTGCTCGAAATTCTCCTCTATATATTCCAAATCCTCTGGATCCCTAGAAGGGCCCGTGAATTTGAGCACTTTGCGAACAAGACCATCTTCATTCACATAAGGCGCAGCAAGCTCCACAATGGCGTTATTGTACTCAATGGTTTTTGTTCCACTAGGGTACTTCATGTCGTATTCCTCTTGAGAGATGTCAAAATCTGTTGTCCAGCTCACTGGCATAGTAAGATACAGATGTCCAGCTTTCCCCGACATATCGTCCTCGTCTTCATCTTGAAACACATTCGGCCCTTTGCTGACACTGGCACGCTTTTTCTTTTTGTACTCTGGTTCATTCAAAAGGCAGCTCCATGCGGAAGGATTGTCCAGATCGTAATTCAACTTTCGCAGATTCTTAGGCTGGGGCTGAATGTTAATCCAGTAGTTTTTATGGTTGAAGACAGCCTCGATCCTTAAAAAGTTTGGATCTTTGATGTTTCTTAATGTACCGGAAAATGGTTCCAGAAAAAATGGTTTTTCAACGTCTTGCTGTCCCCCGGGTAAAACTAGAATCCATGCATGCGTTCTTTTTCCGTGGTACCGGTCTTTGGATGAAGGCGGTAGTTCCTCGTCTGGTTCTGACGGTTCTTCCTCTTCTTCTACGTCTTCCTCCTCCTCCACTTCCCCAACTTTACTGACCTCGTGTTCCTCCGTTCCTTCCTCTTCTTCTTCTTCTTCATCATCTTCTTGCATATCGTCTGCTTCCTTATAGTCACCCCCCTCTCCATGTTCCTTACCCGGTGTTTTAGCACCAGCGACTTCTTGTAGTGGCGTATTACTTGCAACTTTGGCGACATTTGTTGTCATACTGGCCCGCGGAGAAGAATGCTGAGGCACAGTAGCTACGGGCGCGGTGTCTGCTAACGAAATTTCTGCCACTGCCGGATTTCCATCCATTGCTGTGGCACTCTCCACTCCCTTCTTTTTAAAGCGATACTTTGACGGTGACACCGTTGGTACAGGAGTTTCTTCTCTCTCCTCGAGAAGATAACCATAATCAAAGCTGTGCCTGTCAAAGGCACTCATTTTATTCTCCTCTTCTTCCGTCTCATTCCCGATTTCATACGTCAAAATAGGTTTCTCTGTTGGTTCATGATAGTCCTCAGTTGTGTCAATAGTACTGAGTGTTCTGCTTACATAACCGTCGACAACGTAAGCATTATAGCCACATCCTATCAAACTGGATACAGCAATAATACAAATCTCGAATGCATTTGCATTTCGCTTTTTGATGACCGTCATGTGAGAGCGAATCCGTTCCGGAAATTTTGTAGGTGGGCTCATCAAGTCTGGTTTAAAAAAGTCTTTGAGAAATTCTACTGTGGTAACACAATCTAGAAATTCTGGGTATCCCAATGCGGTTGGGTTGATGTAGGTGGGAAATAGCTTTTGACATCCACATTCGTTTTTGGGGGCCAGCACTAAGGGCCGTCGGTCCGGAAACTTGTGTAGGAACTGCCGTCGAAAGTTTTCCGCATGCCAGAGGACAATTTTTTCTTTGTCCGAGTTGTGATAAAACTGGCCAGGGAATTTGGCACGCTCTGGTTCAGTGCTGTACTCTACTTCGTCGTAATGTGGTAGATCCTCGGGCCACACGAGACGAATTTTGGAGAGCATATTCACAAGGTTCTCTACATTAACATGATCCAGAGGATACTTTTCCGGTATATCTGGTTGTTTCCAAAACTTGCCTGCATCTTTGTCGTTAGTTGGACCAACGAAGACTAGATTACTGTCTTCTGCCGTTTCTGTTTCTTCCTCCTCGTCTGTGGTAAAGTTGTCACCTAAAAAATTGGCAAGGTCCTCTTCGAAAACAACGTCATCTTTTTTGGCTTGAGCTTTTTTACCCTTTCCAGGAGTTGCAGGTGGTTTAGATGCAGCCGTTCCCGAAGGTTTAGTGGTTGGATTTTTCTTTGGCATTTTAGATGCCAATTCAGAACTGCTGAATTACGACAAATCGGCGAGGATAAAAACTCAAATTCACAAGCCTTTAAATGATGTATCTTGAAGTATTAGGACCAGCATTAAATATTTTCTTGGAACAGTAAAATCCTTTCTTTGGAACCCACTGTCTTTTGACGTTATTGATTTAACAAAGATGTCACGCCAAAAGTGGACATGTACTATACTGTTGTATCAACATCGATGGGGCGTTGTGAGACTCGACGGCAACTCAACTTGTAATGAAATCAATAACAAGTTAGATTGGGGGCACGGGAGTCACATGAACTAAAGTACTAAACGTGAACAGCTAGAAATGTTCTAATACTGATAAGCTAAGTATTAAACAAGGATATTGTGCATTTGGTACTACTCAGAAAACTTCAAAAATCTACAGACTTTATTTTATAGACGACAGCATCGAATTCACTAGTAATCATGTACATACCGTTTGTATGGTACTTAATTATTGCGTACATCTATAGACACATTTTACAACCGAGGCAGTACAGGTTATCATACAACAATAACAATAAAATTTAAATTTTTTGTAGTTGTTAGGAATTATTTCTTCAGAATAATGACTATGGATGAATTCCTTTACTTGAGTTCATCAATGTGAGGAACGTTAGCAACCTTCCCGAATGCGGCCATACTCAATTTTCCTTTCTGAAGAAGTCCGTTTACATCACTTGAAGATACCGAGTCCACAATAGAGTTGAGTTCACTGAGGGTTGAAACCTTGCCGGTAAGCAAGGCTTGCAAACCAAGTTCTTCTAAGGATCCATCATCCGATTCAGTAGCAAGGGCCAAGTCAGCTTTTAGCTGATTTTTTGCTCGGGTTACTTCTTCTTCAGTAGCGGATGTGCGAAGAAGAGCGTCAGCCGCTTTTCTGGTGACCTGAGGACAAATACAGAATGTAACAGTAACAGTTACGGTTTAGCCCAGGCTATATCAGATAATCAGATATCCTACCTGGTCAGCTAGTTTTGGTGTGGTAGCAACAACAACTCCCAAAAGACCAGAGTCAGCGTAGTTGGCATTGATAGCAGTAGCTGCAACCACAGTATCATTGCCAGCTACAACACCAGAAGCTAATTTTCCACCTGCGTTATTTCCTCGCTTCGTTCGGGCTCCAGCTCCAAGAACTCGTTGTGCTAAAGCAGAGGCAACCTGACCTTTAGCATTATTTATGCCAACACCTTCAATGGCCAATGCAACGTAAACCAATTCATCATTAGTCTCTTTGCGAAGTTCAGAGCCAGCATGGAATTGTCCTGGACGAGTTTTTCCAGTTTCTCCACCAAAACTTAGTCTAGAGGCAAATTCCGCTACTTGTTCGTGAGGAAGTCCAACTCCAACAACAGCGGCTTGGTTAAAGTTGTTATTGACAAATTCTAAAAGCATGTCACTGGTATGGTTTCCGATCATCCATTTAGGACTATACAGGGAATAACCGAGACCCTTTCTAAACGCGGACTTGTGGATAAGTTCCATAATCCTTACTTCAGGGGGACGAATAACGCGTTCAAGACGCATACGAGGAACGTTATCCTTGAGTTCCCAAGGCTTAAATGCCTGATTCATTACGCTATCAAGAAGGAATCTATTTACACTGGCAATCTTATCACGAGTGCTTTCAACTGTGTAACTAATATACTCTCGTCCAGCGGTAGTAGAAAAGTTCCCTCCAGCTTGTTCAATGTTCCTTGTGAGGCCAAACTGAGAAGAACCATTAGTACCCAACCCAGCAGCTATTCTAAGCATATGAACTGTTCCTTGGGTTTCATCGGTTTCAAATCTTGAACCCGCTCTATAGATATTTTAATAAACAGATCCGGTAAATACATTTCCTATTTTCTTAATTTAACTTTAAAAGATAAAATATTGTGATTAATATTTCGTACCTGACAAATACGGCGAGCTTAGAAATGGGCTTATTGGTTTCAATAGATGCAACCGTTACGTTGCCTGCTTTGCTTGTTTTAACTCCTTCTCTGGGCCTTAGATAATCTCCAGACGATCCTGCTGAACTGGCTTCCTTCGCAGCAGCAGCGGCAGCAAACGTACGAACATTGTTCTTCGCTACGCTAAGATTCCTCAAGTAGGGAGTTAGAGTGGGTTGTAAAGCCATCTTGGTTGATAGTTTCTTCAGTTGTTGCTGACCTTCTGTTAAATAGTTCAACAAAATAATCAAGTATAAAGTATAAACTGCAAATCTTAAAATTATTTCAAAAATAGTATTGTAGTAGTAGTAATATAGTAATAATGACAATTATTGCTACTACTATCTAATAATTCCGGTCCCCAATGATCGCATTATGCAAATAAATGCTCACTGTTATTCACACAAAGTTACTGGTTACACAAAACTCACAAAACCTTCCTGATACATTTAATTTTTAAATAAGCTTACCTTAATTAGAAATTTATCGGGTATACCGGATTAAATACTTGAATTTCGAAAATATTTTGACGGTGAAAATGGACGACACAGCCAATCCACTCAGCTCAGCTGCTCCAGAGCAGAGTACCTTATTTATTTGTTTGCAATAAAAAATATGGAAATAGCAAGCAGTAGTAGTAGTAATACAGATACAGGCCAGGCAGAGTACAAAAGAGTATACTATCTGAAAAGTACGATTTTCAAAATACCGCCATGTACTTCAGCAATCATTGAGAATAATTTTTCACATATCTGCTGCTCCCTCCCAGCCAGTCGTGTCTCGTCGCAATGAAACAGAATCAATTAAACTGACTAAACTAAAACATCCCACTTTCCAATCCCAATCTAAATATACATCCACATCCCAGTTCACACATACATCACGGTATACTGTATTATATTCATAAGAATTTCTTACATCGTCAATCGTCGGAGTCATATGATTTATGTATGACGATTTTACATGATCTTATCTTGCAAACGTGTTTATGCATTTGGCACTTGCTGCTACACAAACACAATACATGCCTACCTACCTGTGTATTTTTGATCCGTCCATAAATTGTGGTAAAAATTAATTGTTGTTGTGTAGTAGTAGTGATTGTGATTGGAAATTGAGGAAATAAATGCATGCGTATTTACTTTACTATTTAACGTGCTTTTTACTATTACGTAGTCTCAGACTCGAGTGCAGTGAATAGAAAATAATTTTCCACTTGTTTGCGTTACAGTAAGTTCCATCGAAATCCAATGTCGAGTCGAGCCACTCGAGTCATATGGTATTTGGTTTTTTTTGCTAAAATGTTTGTAGTTTGTAGGAGGCTAAATTGCAACTTTTAAAGTTAATCTGAAATGAAAACTTGTATCAATTTGACAGGGGACAGGAAGTAGGGCCAATAGTTCAAATTGATGTTATGAGAAAGTGACAAAGTGACAATTGTCAGGTGTGTATTAGGTGACAATTACAATGAGCTAGATTTAATTAGAGTAGTGTAACGTCAAAATCATCAGTTTTTATGTGGAAATCAAAACCATTAAATTATACTGACAGACAACAGCTAAAGTGAAAACGAGAGTATTATTGAATTAAGATTATTACTATAACGGATTAAGATGGGATTTACAAATATACTACTTCTCAGTCAGTTGACAGGGAATATTTTGGCGTTGATTTTATCATTATGCATAACTATCCCTATAAGTTTACACCAAGATGATTTCAGGTACGTATAATATTACATATCCAATAATAATATAAATGTAATATAAGGCCAATGCTAACTGAATAGCTGTGCAGCATTATTGGTCGTAACTATTTTATCGTCAATATCCACCAAAAACGTTTTAATTTCATTGTTTTGGTTTAATAGGGGACATTGCTTGTTATTCTCCACTGGGGATTGGCTGGAAACTGATGGACAGTTTAATGTTGCATGGGCAAGTCAAGGATTCTGCAACTATGCCATATTTGTAGGAGTTGTCGTATTTGTGGTATCAGCAGTTCAGATTTATAGACTGTCGTTGCTTCTATATCGTGGCCAAGATAGGTAAAATTTTACGTACTAGTTTATCTCTGTCATCTGTACTTTACAACAATTACATCTTAAATCCTCCTTCAATATTATAAAATTAACTGTTATTTCCTTATAACCTCTGTGGTTATTTCTGTTGTAGCTCATTTTTAGCGGCGTTTTTCGATGTTGTTGGAAGTACAATCCTGTGTGTAATGACGATTATCGCTTCGCTTATGATTACATTAGGATTTGACATTTGGTGCAAGTCTATAACAAAACGTTTTGAAAAGTAAAACCAATACTGTTGTAACAATACTGATGTAAATACGTAGATTTAATTAAAATTGCCATTTCTGAGTTTTCTCTAATGTGAAGTGAATCATCTTTCTTTTAGATGTGAAGACTCAACAAATAATGTTATTGACAAAAAAGATGGGATTGATACATCTTCCTTTTATGTCCAACTTGGTACAGCGCAGGTAATTTTTCCATATTTTTGTTAGCGTATCTCAAAGGCGTATCTAGTATATTTATTAAAACCCATTCTCGCTGTTTGTATTGACGTTTTAACTTAAGTTTTTTGTGTTTTATCCTAGTTTGGAGCTTGGTCATCTTGGGCATGCTGTGTTGGCCTGGTAGTGTTTGCAACCCTAAAGTTGTGCAGGTACCATCAAGAAGAAAACATGAGAGTTAGCATGGCGCGTGCAAGACAGCGTCTGATAAAAAATGCTATGTCGGAAGATACTGAAACTCTTACCAGAGATCAACATCCGACTTCCAACAATAATCGAACGAGATCTTTGTCAACCCCGGCAAATCCAGCTCTTCATAGTATTTAGTGGACAATATCAGGAAAATAAGGGCTTTGAAAGATAAGCTAGCGCTCTTTAAAATGACAGCATACAAATCTCACAATATTGCATTTAAGAGATCAATATATGTGCACGTTCGTTTATATTTCGCTTTTTTTATTGGACTTCTGCTTTTCAGCTAAGTATAAAATCAACGATATTGAAGTAACCGTCTGCGTTCTCAATAGTTTGTATTTTTTTGAAAAAAAATCTGTGGTACAGTGATCTAAGTAGAATAAGTTAATTACTTAAGTTGATTGTTTCTCATAATACTGTTTATAAACAGCGCCAAATAGTAAATAATTACTGTAAATTCAATTGCATTTGCTACCAAAGTTGCAAGAAATCGCCGTTTAGGATCTATAGTAAACTCCAGATATAGATGGACTAGTCGTTGATATATTTTAAGTTCAGAATTTTCTTCTTGTGTTCGGTGTACACGTGGCTGTAGATTCGAAAAATAAATTTAACTCTTGCTCTGTGGAGCTTTGTGAGTTTGAGGTATTGAACGTTTTTGTTTCTTATTGTATTACCAACCGGAACTTGAACACGAATGAACAAAGTACTATTAATTGTATTAATTAAAATCGGAAAAATTAAAGTAATACTATGTAATATATAAGGTTAAGTTGCAAATAATACGCTGTAGTTATATCCGTTATCCAAATAAAAATATATATCATTTACTTTTAAATCATCATCCACAAATTAATGACATTCTCTGGTCATCATTTTCAGTATGCCCCGCTTCAACATTCATAGTGCACTTTCACAGTCTTAAAAACTGAAGGAATCTGGAAGCAATAATAGATCGATATGTATGCTATAATGTTGTACGATCTATTCCTTTTCTCAGCAACAAACAAACTTCTATTTATTTTCGTCTTTTCTTATCCCTGCCTTGCCCTTTTACTTTCATCTCAATCCACTTCTTCATTCGTTCTGCCTCCTGGCGAAGAAGCCCATTTGTCTGGATTTCATCTAATTTTCAAGGCAAGGGCAAGCTCCCATCTTGTTGTTGTTCTTGATATCACCACTTGCACTTTTCTACTGTAAATCTTACTGTACCATACTACTACATACATTCCTCAAAGTTTATAGGCATATTGGTTCCCCACTACGACACCTTTTCGACGCAGATAATTTCTACTCTTCACCTTGAACGTAACACCACAATAAACATGACTTGTGGACGAGTACAGCCAAAACCGCACATCTCATCATCATGTCAATAATAACAACTGTCATGTTGAAATTAACTCTTCCCTGTCTGTGGAAGATCAACTTAATTCCTACAAAATGATTACCCATACACATTTGAGTCCCATAAAAATGACTCCATGATGGTTGATGTTTGCTCATCGTTTTCACGCTACATTTACCAAGTCCCATTGATTCCTTTTGCTTACGACAAAAATGTCGTTTACGCCCAGTATAATTACTCTAGATGAGCATGAATTATATATCAATCATGACAATGATGATGATCATCATCATCCGTACTTGTACTTCCCTTGAAACTCGCGATTGTCATAATATGCAAACTTGAATCTAAAATGCTCGGCATCTCATGTCGTCACTCGTTATGCGTGCATACACTCCTTGTCTCTCTCAGACTTTTTATGACTTTGACTCAACCATATTGTTACAACGAAAATACTTGCTTGAACAGAACTTACAACGACGATTATTACTGTTATTGAAAAGATTAGTGACGAAAGGAAGAAGGATGAAATAGTCATAAAGATTAGCTGAAATGTAGGTAGGCATAAAGTCTCGCGCTTAAAGACAATCGGAAAACCCATTAAAAACATTTCAACTTCTTGTCGTTCCCTACCTCAGCGTACGCCGTAGTACACAAATAAGTGGTATTCTCTCGCCCCTTTGTTTTTCTATGCCATGTTCCCGATGTCTTTCTTTTCATTTTCTAACTTTATAGTGCACACTATATTTATAATATTACCCATTCGACATCGCTCTTGTCTTGTGTAGTGTGATGATTATGCCAGCTCACATGGCTTCACTCGAGGATCGGTATATGGTACTAATCTAGCCATCAGACTTTTCTCTCCAAGTCGTATATATCATTTTATCAGCTCTAAAAACGTTTTTATCAATATAAGTTATTGCTCTTAAAAAATTTATACTCAATTTTAAGACCTCTTCTGTCTTCCCAAATAAACCACCGTGAACGGCATCATCGTCGTCGTGCTATGTAGTTCATGCATATGCATTATTTGTTTTTTTTCTCTCCGTCTACTTCTTGATTGCCACAGCCAGCAACTCTTTTCCGCTGTTTTTATATCAGAGTAATCCTTCTAGTTTTTTGGCTTTTCTTTAGTATCACTGCAAAGAGAGACTTAAGTACAAGTACAATCACATGCAGTAAGTTTGGACTACAAGCACCAGTTCATATTGCGATCATCCTCTGGTGCATCCTCCCCAAAGCATCGATCTACTATAGCTACTATATATCCCTTCCACCTTTGTTACGTTTGCTCTTGCTCCTAGGGAAAAATCATTCTCATAAAAGCCATGATGATGATCATCGTCATGCTCATAAAAAGATGAGAAAGCTATTTTTCTTGAGAATCCTTTTCGTACATGTGTGTTAAGTTGATGAACACCACGAAATGTCTATGTACATGGCGTATCTTTTCATGAGTAATCGTACAATAAATTTAATAACTTTGAAATGTTCCTTGTGTGTGTGCTTTGCACTCCGCTGCTGCTGCTGCAGCGCTTCTACTTAAATGTAATGCACAGCGTGCAGTTTTACGGCGATATACGCAAGTGCCTACAACAATGCAAACAGCAAAAGGAGTCGAGTTGCACTGATGGCGATAGCAGCAACATCAATTCATTTTTGCTGTTTGCAGTTAAAACTTGCATTGTTGCGATGAGTTTATTGAGCTGCTAGATATGCATACTCATATTATGTACGTTTATGTTCTCTCAGGCCACCGTCCACAGTTTTACATTTAGTGCCTATTTGATGATATGTACGGATTGTTGAAGTTTTGAAGTTTATTTTATGCTGCTGCTGCTGCTGCTGATATGATAACAAAACTCGTAGCTAAAAAGCATTGCTTAAAATACAGGCGTTTCATACCCATGTTGGATTGCTTCTCTCTCTCTCTCTCTCCTCAAAACTTATCGCTTTACCACTACATTTATTTATCCCTAACCAACAGCGTATGCCGCAACATGTACGTACGCATACACACAGATAGTCAAGAGAATCCACCAGAGTTTTTGTTGATTGTTGAGAAAACCTGATTCAGGGCAGTGTGCCTTCCTTGAGCAGTGACTAGAGAGTGAGTCAGTTTACTTGAAGAGTTTGTTGGATGCAGAAGAAGGAACGCGCTGCTGCTCTTACTGCACGTGTATCTCACATTTTATAACGTGTCATTTATTGGTAACACAAACGTGAAAAGTAGCCACTTCATCGTAAGCATCTTTTGGCATTTTTTTTGCGTCAACTGTGAACGTTCTCTATCTCACTACGAACAAACACGTAAATCTTAATTTTTTTATCAGCAAACAAACAGAAAGCTTAAGAGTTACATCCTGTGTGTGAGATCGTCTTTTCTCTCATCTGCTGCGCAATCGTCATTCTTCATCGGATTGTTTTTTTTGTACGCCCTGTTCACAATTTGATACTTCATCCGTACATCCGTGTCATCAACGTCATTGTTCCTGGTTTTTATTATTTTGTATGCAGAAACAAAGTGAACAAAGACTAACCACATTTTTCTGTGCGTGTACATCCAAAACATTCCTCGCACTTGTTACAAATTTTTTTTTCTTCACCGTCGTCGTCCTCAACATCATCTCAGTTTGTTCGTGCGTGAAGCTGGCGTCGTCGTTCCTCTCTCTCTGCTGCTGTATTGCCTTGCGTACGTACGCAAGTTTCTCCTTTCCGCTGGACTGTGTAAAATCCTGAATCGTCTTTGCGGCTGGACTCTGGACTTTTGTCGGACACAAAAAATACAAATACATTACATGCATAAAACAACCGGTTTCTTTTCATCCTCATCCGGTTTTTTTTTCTCTCTCTCAAGTCAACGCCGAGAAAGATTCCAATTAATTCACAGGAATTCTTCCCGTCAGTCAGATGCAAACGTTCCTGCAATATTGCTTTATTATTATCATACATATCAATTTTGACAGACGGAATACGGAATAATTTTGAGCTGATTCCTTTACATCTTGTTACAAAAGAGTTCAAGCAAGTAGGTATTAGCGTCGTAAATTGAGGAAGGAATTTTTAAACTATCCAAAAATTTCACCAACCGATTTAACTACTGCTGTTGACTGTGCGAGTTGTGGTCTACTCATCGTCATATAGTAATAAAACTGCTGATGATAATGATAAGGTACTATTGGTGGTGATGGTGGTGCGGTCACAATAATAGTGTTTCGTACTCTCGTACTTTTTGACGTTTCTACTTTTCTATGCAAAAGTTTTAAATTTTAAAAGCATTGTTACAGTGCTGTGTTTACTATTACTACAAACACATACCTAATACTACACGATTCTATAAACGACTGCATCAATCATGATAAATGATCTATCATTAAATAAGTTCGTTCTTAAAATGAAAAACTGCTGAAAAAACCAAGAAAGTTATTTTTTTTCAAACAGATAAAAAAGAAATACAATAATAATCCATTTGAAAATCTTATCGCCCACTTTTTTCCTCGTCGTTATTCGTCATCACATCGTCATTTATCATTTATTGTCTGTTTTTTTTTCTCTGCTAGACAACAATCGCAATCACACCTTACCATCACTATAACTTTGTTGTACTATCAGTTGACAGTTGGTGCGTTTGTACTGTGTGTGCACATTATTGGCTTGTTGAAGGAATTATTGTGAAAAGACTCACACTCACGTTTGGTGGTGTGGTTCCTTCTTAACTTTATATTTTTTGTGATTGTTACTGTGTGTGGGGGGATTGTGGACGCTAAACAATCGCGGCAAGGGGCAGAAACTATTATTCCTATTATGATTATTGCAAACTATTATACTGTTTTTCGTATATGAAGAAAGGGAAAAAAATATGATCATCATTGGGAATTGTATGATTGCGCAGGAATGAAATGAATATTATCACAAAAATCATCATCGCCACCATCTTTTTTTGTGCAAGCCTAACTTAAAGCTATTTGTGTGGTTAATGGTTAATACTCTCAACTGCTGTGTGAGTTGTTGCACTTTTCACAATAATTATTACTGTCTAATAAAAACTAACTCTCTGTTTGTTTGTCTGTGTGTATAAAAGTGTGCGTTTGTGTGCATCAACAAACTCATTTGATTCTGAAAAGCCTTCTTGGGATTTGAACAGCAATTATTTTGTGTATCGCTGTTATTATTATTACCGTTGTTATTATCACTGCCTGCAATCATCATTATTTAACTTACTCCCAACAGGGGAAAAATATTATATATATATCGCGTAATAAAAAACAATTTACACGAAATCCCCTCCTCTTCATCTTCATTTTTTTCGTAAAAGAAAAGACAGTCAGCCAAAAAATAAATGTGTATGCATACATGTGAATGCACCAATGTATCACCGCTTTGAAGAATTTCACTTTATGAAACTTTTCAAATTTTTGGATGATTTTGGACACTTGATTGTTTGGTAAAGACGTAACAAAAAAACAAGTATACAATAACACACAGAACGGAATGCCATTTTACATGATTATGATTATTATTACAATGATGATGCTGTTGTCAATGTTCTTATCATCGTCCTGTTGATGAACACTTAACAAGAAGAAGGAACAAATTCAAATAGACAAACAATGACTGAGCTTTTTTTACACACCATAAACATTTTTTGAATATTTTTTTCATTATTCCTGTGTAGGCATAATACGTATGCACTTTTGGTGAAGGATATCTATCTGACATTTTTGCAAAGAAAAAAGTAAAATTTTCTTTTTGCATAGGTATAAATGAAAAGGAACTTCACACAACGTCCATATCGTCGTCCCACGCAATAGATAAACGGTTGATGGTGTCTTTACTACAGGCATTTCAACAAGAAAAAGAACAAGTAGGTATTCACGTTGTATTTAAATAACGGAGAAAAACGTTTTGAACACGAGTGCCATAATATTATATACTGTTACTGCAGTGTGGTTTGACTTTACTCCCTCAAAAGAACAACTTTATCTGCTGTATGATAAAAATGAGTGTAATTAAAAACATGAATTATTGTAATCTTTGGTTAATTTGAACGAGGAGCACTCACCAAAAAACGCCAAGCAAGCCAAGAAAAAAAGAGATTAAGTGGAAAGAGCTTGTTATATTCAATTCTTTCTCTCCCCCGGCCGTCTCTCTCTCTCTCTCTAGTTGAAAAAGAGACACAAAAGTAATTAGAGCAGCAGAAGAAGGAAAAACTTACGATAGAACTTTTGATCTAGGAATACCTACATATAAAGTGTGTAACAACACACGTCGGTGTATGCGTCTCTCTCTCTCTCCATCATCGTCGTACGCGATTACATGATCATTTGTGTGTGCGATGGGGTTTTAAAGTAGGCAAGCCAAATTATGGGATCATGATCATCTCACTGCTCACATACATCAGTCAACATAAATATAAATGAATGATTTTTTGGAGTATGAGACTACTGCTGCTGCTGCTGTGAACAGGTTTGTTGCTACTTTAAAGAAACATTTTTATTAGCTTATTATTTAATATCTTTGCTTTTGCTATTACGCTTATTACGAGCATAATAATATACGACATATAATATTTCAATTTCCTGCTCAATGATGTTGATAATGATGAGTGAGCAGACAATCATCTTGACGGAATTGGATTATTGGGTATGAGCAGAGTTGCTGCACTTGTGCGCTGGCGATACACTTTTCAAAACATTATCAATAATACCTTTATTTATTGCACATACTTATTATACTCTTATTTGCTACTACTCGTTTCTTTTTTCCATTATATAACGGCCTGCCAAAAAATCTAAAGAAAAAATACAATTTAATGAAGGATGATGGATGACAATTGAGTAAGTATGCAAGAATGCATTCTTACTTGTCATCATCACATATGCTACTACACTGCTGCTGCTCCCATGCTTTAAAAGTGTGATAATGATCAACAGTGGTCATAGTTGTTGATGTCTTTCATGCCCGTTCTCTGCTCAAACATTTTGTGTTGTGAATTGAAGGAAAATGGAATACGCAAAAGTTGTGTGCGTGTTTGTGTGTGTAACTCGGCCTTTCTGAGATATTTTATTTATTTTTTATGATGATTCTATGCACTCATTTCATATTTCAAAACGGATATAACGGATATACTTTTGATTTGGTTGGATAATAATAATAACAACATGCCCACATCAAACATCATGTCTGATTTATTATTAAATCCATTATCCTGTACAAATTAGGAAAACACATGGGTATAAACATATGTATGTATGTATAAAAACGAAACAACGTTGTTGTTTTTCCCTGCTATTAACAGTCTGTTATTATTGCATGTAGCTTTTTTTACCTCTCCCTCTCATTCTCTTTTTGTCCATTTACTGTTGCTTTTGTTTTTGCTACGATGATTTTAATTTAAGAAAAGGGGAAAAAATTAGTTAATCATACACCATACTACACTACACCAAACGCCATGCACGTATGCGCTTTTCGTTCATTACAAATATAGCAAAGAAAATGTATTAAATAGGCAAGTTGTTAAAGCAAAAGTAATGTCTTGATGTGAGTGCCTTGGCGTTGGTGGCGGAAGGAACAAAAATTCAAGTATGGGCTGGTGTGTGCGTAGCATACTTTATTATTCCTCCGCCAAGATATGGGGCCGATAATGCCGCCGGTTAAACGGGAATTGGACTTTTAAAACTTTACCAAAATAGTTGAGAATCCAAAAAAATGACACTCGCCATGTGAAGCCGTGTAGTAACAAAAGTAAAATTATGTCCCATGTCATGTGCCGTTGTTTTGTGTACATGTACTCCCATGCAAGTATTCATTTGCCATGAGTTTTATTTTTAAAAGAAAGTTAACAATGCCGGGGTAGGTTATACCTCCTCCGCAGCCTTAAGATCATCAACAATAATTATTGTTTTTTACATACTTACGTGTACCTATACCCAGATACGTTTATATCGTTATCATTGTGTACAAATAAAAAACACATTGCATTCTTTGATGAGCTTTAAATTAGCGGTGTAAAATAAAAGTGTACAAGCGTAGTATATTATTTGTGTGTGTAGTAGTACCTGGTGTATTTGTTATGTTGCTTGTTGGCTTGTTGATTGGCGAATATTAAAGTGAAGGATAATCATAAATAAGGGTACGGTGCGATGTGTACTACAGAAATAAGGAAGTCGTTTGTAGTTTGTAGCTACAACAGCTCTGAATTACTTGCATACATTTTGTTTTGTTTTCAAACGATGATGTTGATGATGAGAGGTTGAATTCGCCATGATTGTTGAATGTTGTTGAGTAACGCTGTAAAGAAAATGTGCTTGCCTTTCGCTCTTTTTTTATTTTCCTTCCTTTTAAAAAATGTTTATTACCCGTACGGTACTCCTTGCACGAAACAGGACAAAGGAAGAGGATTTTAGGTAAAACTTTTTTTTTTCATCTGGGGGAGAAATGTGTTAACGAGGAAGTTAAGCCAAATGTGCAAAATAGTATAGTAGCGTGATTTGAAAAAAATATTTGGTAGAATAACGGGAAGATTGAAGAAAGAGGTGGGGTTTACATTCCATTCCAGACTCGGGGGTAAATAGATAATCATATACCGTAAGAAGTCTTCCCGTGTGAGTTTTAACTGCGGAGCCATTGATATAATGTCGGTGTATTTCAACAAGCTATAACTGCATCCGGTATACAATGGAATTCATTTTTTTAAAGAAAAAAAAAAGAATATTTGAAATGGAATAATGGCGATAGCCGACTCCCTTGCATGTTAAAAAATTGTTGAAACTGGGCAAGAAAAACAGGTATATTAATGGGTACGTCGTGCGTAACTTTTTTTAAGTTTTGCGAAAAGTTTCTGTTTTTAAACTTCTCTGAGAGCCCCTGCACACCATATTTGTTTGTTTTTATGCCTAAATACTCATTTCAATGCTTTCGTTTCGAAAGGAAAAAGAAAAACTTGTTGTTTGAGTCTTTATAATATCATCATCATCAACAACATCACAGGCTAAAGACAATGTGTTTTGGCACGAGACCGAGAGTGATGTGGTGTGCTGGCTACATTTCGAGATTATTTTCAAAGCATTGTTACTCTGTGTGTTCTCGCCTTATATGCAAGCAGTTCAATAATAATGTGAAGTCCTCTATTTTGCCGCATGAAAATGGTGAGGTTTGGTCGGTCGTAATCACCACCACCATCCTGTGATGAGTGAAAAGTGGGCCAATATATAATGCAAACTAGTAACAAAATGCATTTTGCAGCAACACAGCATGTAGTGAATGATTATAACAAGGAATAAAAATGTACAAAAGTTATATTACATGCATATTATTTTTATGAATCGTGAAGAGGTTTTTAGGTTTTATTCTCCTCTCATGAATTGCAATTGTAATGGGTAAAATCCAACAGTTTGTTGTAGGATTGCAGCGATAAGTATGTACACCGAGAGCATATTCTTGAAAGGTGTGCATAGTGCAGGTGCAGTAATAAATCTTCTCTCTATTCTGTTGTGTTGTAAGTCCTTTATATACAGGATGAGTGGTGTAAGTGTACGGTGTACATAATATGGCAATTTGGTGTAATACTAAGATCAGGATTAGTAAGACTTTTAGGGAGAAAAAAATGAGCCAGTTAGAACGACTTATCCTCCCAATGTAGACAGACCCCCACACGACCTCAGACCAGAACTAAAAAGTCACTAGTCACTAATACACAAAAATGGCATGTTATTGTTTTGCTTTGATAGTTTCAGTTTGAGTTTGGTAGTAAAATGCACAGATTAGCTCATGTTTCATGTAGTACGCGGATAAAGGGACAAACAGCAATAAAACATTGTTAGAAAAGAAATACAGATGATTGAATGATAAAAAATAGGTAAGTTGAACGTTAAATCTACGGTATTATGATATCCTCATCTTGTATCAGCAGAACATGGGGTATGACAATTTCATTCTCGATAGAATTATTCTTTAGTATTTAGTATTTAGCATCACTCATGTGAAGGGGCTACTCATGCTCAGATTGTGGTTAGCCAAACACCAGTCGTTTTTAATTTTACTGGCAAAAAACAGGATAATTGTTGAAGTGGCAAAGTGCGTACAT
Source organism: Callyntrura guangdongensis (assembly GCA_027744295.1). Taxonomy (NCBI): domain Eukaryota; kingdom Metazoa; phylum Arthropoda; class Collembola; order Entomobryomorpha; family Paronellidae; genus Callyntrura; species Callyntrura guangdongensis. Next base: position 26,576 of record JAHZNB010004358.1, read on the forward strand.
ATATGTACGTTATTCATGCCTGTTATCGTACAGTATGCAGTTGCACTGGCACTGAGGAGATTAATCTTGGTCGTCACACGGTAGAATGTCAATGATTTTCAATTATTGTGACTATTGTGAACTTTCTTTGAAATGCTAACCGTATGTAAATTCAGTCACAATGAGTGTTAATTTCCGTGGAACGGAACCCCAAAATCTTAAATAGCGCCTAGGTATTTATTTCACATTAACATTATTACTAGACTATTCAACTGTCCTTTTATGAAACAACTCAACAGTAGCAAAATCTTAGTGCTACTGGCACCATAGTGGAATCGTATGCTATTATCTCATCACTGTCCTTCCTAATGAGTCCTTCTTGAAGACCAAATGCATGAAATATGCATGGTACATATATGTAACATTATATACAGTGTTTTAGGTCTTA
>JAHZNB010004359.1:0-10860 GCA_027744295.1 Callyntrura guangdongensis
TATGTATGACTACCGTTTAGCTATCAAAGTTACCGTAATTTAATTTCTTATGAATTACAAATAGCACAAGATATTTGGTAGTTTGAAAATTTTTAAGTTCCACAACGTCAGATATGAGTTTTACTGCACAAATTTTTCTAAAGTTATACACAAAATTTTCCTAAATTAACTGGTTGGTTTAGATAATGCTGAATATGAAACAGTTATATGCATGTATAATGCACAATTATAAGAAAATCCGAAAGTATAGTCAACGCACTGAATAAAATAACCTTCAGAAATAAACGGTGAAAGTCAATCATTTAATCAACAAAGGAGATGCCAACTTGAAACTTGAAAATTAGTCCATGCTAACATATATTTTTTGCTGATGCAATTTATAGGTGACTGATTTGACCATGATTCGGTCAAAGAAGATTGCTACCGTTAATGATATTTGTGACTCGATGAAGATGCAATTACTTGTTCTCGTGGAATGGGCCAAGTATATTCCAACATTTTGTGATTTACGGCTTGACGATCAAGTAAGTTTACGTTATTACTGGCCGTCTCCTAAAACGCAACCCTAATTTCACTATTGACCAGTTATAAGATTTTTTTTAAATACATTTTTAAACCTTATTTTTCACAAACAGGTTGCTCTTTTGAGAGCCCATGCTGGAGAGCATTTATTGCTTGGAGTGGCTAGAAGGTCAATTCATTTGAAGGATGTTCTGCTTCTGGGGAACGACTTTATTCTTCCTAGGCAAGCAGCCGGTGAGTTTTGAGATTTTATCTGTATATTTTTTAAAGCTACGAGATTAAGTTCCGCAAGACTTTGGAACGCCGTAATCTTTAATACTATCAAAGGTGTCATGTACTCTAAACGTGAGAAGTGAGAATCAGGGTTGTGCATGTTATCATTATGTATTTCTTTTAAACTGGGGAAACTCGAGATAACTATCAGCAAAATTGCAAATAGATGGTAAATTGGATGGAGAAATTTCCAGTTGAAACTATCTCACTAACTGGACTCTGGATTCTAGGCCTGGTCAAAATTCAGTTTTTAAATTATTTTTATTTTGTTTTCTAGACGTAAGCCGAGTGAGTTGTCGCATTATCGATGAACTCGTTAAACCATTTCGAGACATAAATATTGATGATACGGAGTTTGCCTGTTTAAAGGCTATCGTCTTTTTCGATCCAAGTAAGATCAAGATAATATATTTTTATATACACGTTACGTTATAAATAAAGTTACGTACAAGTTCATCGGGCATGATATCCAAAAAGAAAAGAAGCAGATTTATTCAGTTTTTAAGGAAAATACATCTTACAGTGGATTTTTCCATGATGAACTTAAATATGCTACCCCATTAATACACATGTAAATCTAAAATTAAAGACAAGGAAAGTAATTGATGTGGCTACGTGCGTTCAATCCTGAATCCACAATAATTGAGTATTGCTTTATTTGATAAAAAATTATGTCGCCACCAAATAATAGGATAATTGTCTTTTTGATAGGGGCAGAACAAGGAAACGCCAATGCTGCTCCGACGTCTGTTGACAATGATGTGAATATGGCCACCTCTCCTGACGTTTCGTCGGGGGCTGATGGTCCTTCTTCGGCCCTTGCCGCATCCAACTCCAACACTGGTCTCATGGCTTTATCAGATGAAGATTCTGTGGAGCCTTCAACTTATGGCTTGGTTAATCCAAATAATAGCTCACATTCCTTATCGATTGGTTTTAAACAGGAGCCGTTGATGGATAGTGATCCTCGATACGCTTAAGGAATTCATAATGTATACTAGATTGAGAAAATAGTTTCGCAAAACTTGATATAGAAGATATTCTTTTTGTTATATTTTATCAGATTCCAGGTTGTCCTTTGACAACAAATACATGTATCGAACAGGAATATAATATAATTACGTGTTTGTATAAATTTTTTACGATCTTAGCCGACCTATTATTAACACAACTATTGTTATCATCATGTCAAGCTAGTTCTTAGTCTGTCCCTTGTCGCAGAACACACTTATATGCCTAGCGGACATTCCCGTGCATTGTAAAAATAGAAGGAGGAACCGTAGTTGCATTGTTGTAGTTCGAAGAGAGTAATTAATTAAAGCTCTTCGAATCAGTGTCGAAAACGAATTAAAATAGTGAATCAAAAGAAACAAATCAATAAATGCTGACACAAAGCAGGAGTATGAAAGCATTATTTTAAAAATAGAGAAAACGATGTAATGTTACTTGTTCGTACAGGTAATCAGAATCTGAAATTACTTATTTATCCGTCTATTTGCTAATGTTGATATTGTAATTGTTCAGGCTACAAACGTTCTTTACTGCAAACTCCAATACTGCACACTACAGTACTTATAAAGGAAGTATACGGAAACTTGATGTGCGGAATCAATTTTATCGACAACATAACTCATTTAATCCTCTAAACTTTCTTCAGAAACAAAGTCTACCAATGTTGCCAGTTTTTATTCCCCCGTGTGATATTAGTAAAGCTGCTTTTAAAATCAGTGCAGACTCGCAAAATATGTTCGTATGTACATAATATATTCATTCTGGAAAAATAAACGAACACACAATCGCTGCGTATAATTTGTTATATACACACTGTTCTCAATATTTTTGTAGAAATAGTAGCATAATTTTAGCAGAAAATATTTTTACTTGTCCAGACGGCATAAGAATATATAGAAGTAGAAAATAAAGTCTATAACCAATCAGTCAATTTATGATATCGTAAAATGTTTGTGATGTACATTGCATTACTAATGCTTTCTGCTATTTCGTGTGATAAAATGCGACGAAAATAATCAAAACATGACTGTCATTCAAATCTGTAGAAAATCCTGTTGCTTTTTAATGGCAGCTACAGAGCATACATTTAAATAAAAATTGGCCATTACTGCTGTTGTCATTGTTCATTACAATTAGCGAAAACTGTTTAAACTTGGAAGTTGGATTACTTAAGACTTAGAAATATTTGCGTGTATATACATATAATATGATACAGTGATACGAAAAAAATATGACAGTTTTTACTGTATAGTTATGAGTAAGTTAGGAAATTAGAGCCACTTTGGATGTACAAATACATCAGAGTCTATTATAATGCTCATTGTTATTTTTAACTCTATTTCTATTTTTTAGATTCAACTTAACTGAAACTCAAATTATTTATTTTAACAGATAATATGACTTGATATACAATATATATTTTACTCAATGTTTTTGATGCTTGCAGTTGAAGTACAATACGTGCAAATCTACTATGATTACTATTACAGACTTGCATAATTAAATGTAATATTACCGTTGACCGTTAAAATATATAGGTTTACAAATGGAATTTACTGCAAGGAACACAAAACACAACGTAAGCTGATCGGGGAGGAAAGTTCAAGCAGAATTTATTAAATACTTATATAAAAAATCGTACGTCATCATACGTACAAGTGCAAGTGTAATGTGAGAGCATATAGGTAAAATTTAAAAGCCAAATTGTGAAAAATAAAGTAATTCAATAGATTTTGAAATATTTCGAGATTATTCATTCTGTTCCGAAACACTATCCCCTTGCATCATGCTCAAGCACTTATATTGCATCATCCACCAAGTCATCATAAAAATATTCATATAAATCATTGTGACTTGCTTATTATTGATCTTCGTTCATCAAAAAGAACCTCGAAAATTTCAAAACCAGAAAGGTGCAGAACGTATCACAGGTAAAAAGAAAAACAGCCAAAATTTATTCGACTTCGGCCGCTTCCGTTTAAAAACATTGCAACAACTTTTCTTATTTCAATTCTACGTTTTCTTGTTTCTCATTTTAAATAAATGTAACATTTCGATTTTCGACACAAAATGGAATGTATTTATGCTTAAACCTTATGTAAATAAAATACTAATGCTAAAATATGTGAAAGAAAAATCTCGTCAATCTAAAAACTTGCCAGGAACACGATCCAACTGACTCTTTACTACTAGCTGGAATATTTCATGCAGTTTTGTGATTACCCGGAGGTATTGAGATATACATATATCCAATATATATTTCAATTGTATTTTATGACATCATGTAGCTATATTGTTTTTCTAACTTTTAATTCTCAGTTGTAAGATAGTAGCAAATAAAAATAAACAAGAATGAAACTGGTATTATGCAACAACTTGTTTGATTTTTTTTACTTTCCAAAAAATTGATTTTAGACTGATTTTTAATCAACTTATACAATGTTGAAAGGTACAAAAGGTAGTAAGGTATGTATTTACAAAAAGAAAAAATAATGCCTAGAAATATAGGTGTGCTGATTGGATCGCTAGTTTACTTTTGGAGAACTCTGGGATTGTTGACAAAGTGAATTTCAAATAGAATTAAATTTGCCTCGGTAGGAATACTAGTTTTGCGTATAAAATATCTTTTGGAATAGAATGATACTCGTTTATTCACAACATCACAACATGCTTACCTAATTTTTGCTTTTATCTGTGTAATTTTTAAACATACCTTCACATAATCACTGATTGGTTTGGTATATGACATGAATTAAAATTATTGGTAAAACTCATATAACAAAAATGCCCTAATTGTAAATTGCATATATCGAATGACACTCGTTATACCTTACCTACGTAATAGGTATATGACATTGTCAATAAAACAACATTTTTTCTTTTGTAGTCTTTGTAGTGCTCGGAATTAATTTTTTACATAAACAAAATAAACGTTTTCGTTGGCTTTTGGATTGGAGTGTTTTGTTCCTCATGACTCCTAAGTACAGTTGCCGCCATAAAATACATGTCCTTGAAATATTGACGTGGAAGGTCATGGTTGGTGTTGATATTGGTGGAAAACTGGTTATATCTATTATGATGGCTTTGTCTTCTTGAACGGTGTAGTATGGTTTTATAACGTGCATTCGGGATATCCAGAGAAATTCTTATACTGTGCGCTGATTTGCCCATTTGGAGGATAGGATATTATGCAATGTGCAAAGTAGCTTTGCATCTATAATATTGAAATGTGCTCTTTTTGTTATTAGATTTTAGAATGATGTTTACCACGATATAGATAGACATTCTCAACGTGTTCTCCAAACTAAACCCGTTTGTCTGTCCGTCCGTCCTTGTGTAGGTTACACACACGGGAGTGTAAAGGGAAGCTTCATATGGCTTCAAGAAATTTTTACTTAGTGGACTCGCGTTACGCAGGTTTACTTACTTGCTTAGTCCCAAGTTTATGTCGTTTTTTAAATCAAAACGTACGCCCATATTATGTGCATATTGGAAATTGGAGATTTATAGGATCAATACGATATCCTAGTGCACTAACACCAGTTTACTCTAAGTTATCCACTGCTTCTGAAGTGATTACGCTAAGTTCTCATGACACATACTCATGATGACTCCTTCATGTACACATTACATACCAAAAGTAAATACAAAACAACAATACAAAACAACCTTTTATGCAAGTCAGGCAAGCATCCGCATCCCCATGTGCCCGTTGTATGCAAGCAAGGAAGGACATTTTGTGTTGTAAGGTCAGGTTCTATTTAGTACAAAGCTGCACATTTTGTAGCTGAAGGTATTTTGTATTTTGGCTGACTGACAGAAATTGAACAATGAAGTCGCTGTTTTCCTGGGCACAAAAAATATTGTACAAAATATTTTTGGTTTCCGAGAAAGGTCAAGGTAAGTGTATTTATCATTGAGTTCAATATTCTCGTCATTGAAGAAAACACTGTAAACAATGTGACAAGGGATGACTGGTGGTGGAGTGGCTGGTGACTGATGAGGGACCATTCCCATAAACAAAGATTATTATTCTGGAATTTCCTTTCCGCATATCAATGCACACCCTTTTTTATGCCTTTCTTCCTTTGTATTTGATTCCGTGTCGCAGTTTCTGTCTTGAAATGAAATGCAAATACAGTCGATAGCACATTTTTAAGCATGTCGTTTTGAGTCAAACAATGGTTACAGCAAATCATATACGATGTCAAAAAATTAAGCCAACACTCCACTCTAATTATTACGCCGATGAAAGCTATTTCATTGGAGTATTGAGATTAGCTTGTTTGTCTGTCCGTCCGTCATCACTCTACAGGCCGGACGCTTCAGCCGATTTGGCTCAAATTTGGCACACAGGTACCTTGAGGTAGTAGCATCTCTGGGATATAATTTTAGTCAAATTTGGACAACCCCCGGGGGTCATTTGGGGAATCAAAAATTAAACTTTAACCAAAATGGCTCAAATTTGGCACACAGGTGCCTTAGGTTAGTGGCATTTCTGGGGTGCAATTTCAGCAAATTTGATCGACCCCGATCATTTTGGGGATTCAAAATTAAACTATCCAAATTAGCTCAAATTTTATATGGCGATACCAGGTCAACTGACAAGCTAAAATATCAAGTCCTTATTACCTCAATCAGTAGATATCAATACAAACCTTTCATCGGCGCGGCGTCTCTATATCCGGTGTATTGTATTTTAATTTAAAACGCGTTTGAATGCAACATCTACATATGTAATGTTCATTTGATCAACTGAAAGTCAACTTCAATCATTTGTTCAGCAAATCAACTTCAATTTAATGATACACATATTTTGATGCCACACATGGTCTCAGCGAAATTCATGAAATATTGATTATTGTTCTTCAGCCTCCAGTTAAAGAAAAGCAAACTCAATATACATATCCCGTCCGTGGCGCACGGTAAGTTAAATGTACCAAGTAAAATTATTATTCAATGGCTGAAATATGAACGCAGCGTTTGGAACGACGAGAATTCCTTTTTATAATTACTTATATTACGTGCAACTTGCAAGTCATGATATTTTGAAAGTTGAACATTTCAAGTAAAACTTTACTTTATGAAAACGGACAAAGTAAAAAAAAGTAAAATATTGTCATTATGGAACAGGTCATTCTCCAGCCTCCACTCCAGATAAACTCATACTATACACCGTATTTAGTGTTTAATTTTTTGTTATAAACATGCTCAGCAGTAGCCATTTTCCTCTCATCTTCAATTTACTGCTAAAAACCTTTTACCTGATAATCACAATGGATTATCATGTTGATATGCAGATAAGTATCCTAAGTTGCCACTGTACACTGTAAATACGCCGGTGCATGTTATCTATATAATCTTTCTGTCTGTTGTTTAGCCATCGCGTTAATGTTTCAAGCCCGCGTGGGTGAGTGAGTGTATATAATTTTTCGAATCGAGTAGCTTGCTTTGCTGTTTCATCCTTGCAAGCAAGCAAACCGAAACACTCTCGAGACCAAAGATTAGAGATATCTAACTACTTGTCATTATTGTCATCGTTTTTTATGTTTTTTTTTTGCAGATGAAATGTAATATAACTCAAGCATGACTTTGCATATATAGCATTTATAATTATTATGATGATGACAATCTTTCTCCATTTCAAACCACAGACACATAACACATAATATATAACAGGTACCTACGCTTATTCTCCAAATACACTTTTGTGACCACACAGAGATACTAATAAATAATTCTGATGATTCAGATAAAGGTAATGTACCGCATTATATGCAGTCGCAGTAGTGTCAGCGTATTCTGATTTAAAAAAACTACAAGAAATTACCCAAAATGTTTGAAAATACGAGTCTCGAGCTTGAGCACAAGCAAAAGTGCAAAAAATATTGGATCATTGCATAGCACGTGCACGCAACACTTAGTTTTTAGCGTTGACAAAAATATCATTATGAAAGATAACAACAAAAAGATGTTTGAACATCAATATAGAAATTCTATGAATTTCCCAACGGGTCTCCTAACACAATCACTAGGTTGGTGGCAAAATACACAAGCATCATACATATTGAAACGAACCATCATCACAATACAATGGCTCTTTTACTTGAAAACCCTACAATAAAGTTTCAAACTGCATTATATTTTACATTTCGTCGACAATAAATCATGTGCCACTACACACCACACATTACTTGGAACTTGGAACCATAAAAAATTAAATTCACGAAATTTTATAGCGAATTTAATGATACATTTTTAATTTCGTTTTCAGTGACACCATAAATTTCAAGACTCCTCTTTATCCACGTTGCTCTATAATATGAATAAGTTTAAAAAAAATCAAGGCCATATAACACTGTACACGTATAAATTACACGAGCTAAGTAGCATTTCATTCCACATTAAGACAAGATAACAATGAAGATTTTTAAAAGAAATAAAATTATATACTCGAAAAACTCGAATAACATTTACGCGACGTTGTATCAACAAAGGATTGCATTTTATTCTGTTTTTTTGTTACATAAGTTATATAACAAGTTTTATGCCTCCAAAACTCAAGTGTTCAATACACATTCGTCGTAACATTACATTTCAGCATCACTGCAAAGCAAAGTAAACTCATTTCCCTTATTTTTGTTTTTCACTTCATGTGTGTGTGTAGTGTGTATGAATGAGCTTCACTTGTTCACTGTGTAACTTGTTCACTTGCAGGCTCAAGTATATTTAATAGGAGTATATAAGACACCAATGTAGATACAGTCATACAAACACAACGATAATATATTTACAATTCACGTGTGCGTACGCTTAAACGATCTATCTGTCATCGTTTACTCTCTTTGTCTGCTCTTCAACAGTCAGCAATATAACAACCAAGCTTGCAACTAAACTACATATTACGCTGGCTGTTATATCCCAAAGAAGATAATGTTTCACTATGCATTCTTTATGACGACCAACGATCCCATCATTATTCTCGTCTTCATTGTGTGTAGATGACTAAACCTCACTCTCGTTCTTCTCTACAGGGAGAACCCATAACATAACACAGAAAGATTCCTTGTTTTTTTTAACCAAAATATCTAATGAAGATGGGAATGTATGAAGATCATACAGCCACCATCATCACCGTTTGCAGAGCAGCGAATTGTTAGGAACGGCAACACGACGGTCAGACTACATAACAGCAAGAAGCACACCACCAAAAGAGTAATATTATGTATAAAAAATTAAACTCAAATTGGAACTACCATGTATTCATATTATTGGATCACAACAACAACGCAACCAACAACCAACTCTTTTCTGTCTTTGTATTCTTTCCAAGTTTTGTGTAGTTTTATTCTCAGGAGATGGTTTCAATACAATCAACAACATCGCCAACAGCAGCAGCAGTGTTTTCATAGACGCAGACACGAGTGTTGAGTCTTTGTATAGCGGTTTTTTTTCTTCATTTTATCCATTGCTTGCAACCAACAGCAGTTGCAGCGAATAGGGTATTTTTCGTAAATTATAACATAGTTCCACTTTTAGTCGATTTAATTGTCATTAATATGTGGTCGTGGTAATATATATAATAGTGCAATTATTACATGTTACATAGCGTGAATTCAAGATCTCTCAATAATTCTAGTCATTATAAGGAACTATATATGAGTTCTATGAATACTAGATTTATATTTGACTGATCTTGAAAAAATATGAGATTTTGATTTTGGTGGTGAATTTAGTGACACGACAACGCAGTGTGCCAAATTTTCAGTATGGGCCTGTGTAACGCGATGAAGAATATGGAGAAGGAGTGATTTGCATGATTTTTACGGTAGCATATTTCATCTCATCATCATCTCCACCTCGAGAGAAGAGAGAAGGCTTTCATCATGGATCCGGAACTGCTTTCCATAGATAGGCTGCCCCTGCCAAGTTTGAAAGTGTACACGATATTAAGTGTTCTCGCCGCCACATTTTCAATTTACTACGTTGGCACCGAGTCTGGAACTGCTCTGAAGGAACTGTCAGAGAAACATGACAGTTGCAATAAAATCAATACAGTAATAGATAATTTGAACATTAATGACAAGTTTGTTGGAAGTGTTGTTCCGGCCGAGAGGGATAGTCTTGTTCACAGTGTTAGCAGAGATGGCAGCGACAGTTTACCGTTACAGGCCGCATCTGTGTCCCCAGCAAGTGTATCTAAGGGCTTGGGTATGTTCGCCCGCTATTTCGGTAACGACTATTGGTGGTCAGACGCGATTAAGAAAAACGTGACTGAGACGGATTGCCTCAACGGAGAGCAGCATCAGCAACTCACGTGGCGGTTACTTCATTGGGCCAGTCAGCAACCACATTGTGTTTGGGTACGTTTTATTTCGCTGTGTGGTTATAATTACCGTAGGTATTAAACTACTTTGAATATACGTGTTACTTTCGGTTAGATGCCGTTTTATCAATTGAAGTACTGTTTAAACCATTCTATTTTTTACTTCCTTCTTCTCTGGTCGTGTCATTATATATTTTCACCATTTTATCGTAGCCTTACGTCGATGGGTGAAGAGATGATGTTTTCATGTTAAATTTCTTTTGCATGAATTACAACGTGCATCCTTTCCCTTGCATGATGCCACTTGCCGTTTGGTAGGACGTTAAACCACCCAATTTTTTGCTTGGCTTCGTTTAAAAAAATAATCGTTGTCGTATAACGGATACGCAGTTAAAAACGAAACTTGCTTCTTACACTTTGCATGCATTCAAAATGTGAATGATAAAAGATGCGTGCTTAACTCGCAATGAACATGTGAGAGACAGAAAAGGGGAAGTTTTTTTTAAATACATTATAAATGAGAGTGTGTAAACATTAGAATCTCTTTTCCCGTTGAAATAGTACAAACGAGTGGTTTCGAAACAGGGTATCCTCCTTACATTTCTGCCACTTGCAGTAGTAGTGCAAAGGAAACGGAAGGAAATGTTTGTGCTGTTGCCTAAAACGCATACGAGTTTTAGTAAATGATGATAACGGGACGAACTTTCTGTTCCCAGCTGCAGCAACTG
>JAHZNB010004360.1:0-17143 GCA_027744295.1 Callyntrura guangdongensis
AGATTCATCTCAAGTCCAACGGAGATGACTGTCTACAGTCTACGTATATTGAAAATTTTACCGTTATTCGTTTGATAATATTCGTTTTATATGTACAACCCACAACCTATATATGAAACCTTTGCAAAATACTGACTATAGTGTTAGTAAATACATACGGAAATATGACAATTAAGTGTGAACAAAATAATTTACATAGCCCATACACGCAACGTAATAAAAATTATTACTTTTTCTTGGAATCAACAATGTCGGAGAACAAAGCTCAACGTTAAAATTGTGAGGAATTAGGTAAGGTGTGTTAGGGACTAAACACGACACACTTTACAGTAACCAATAAGATAACAAATTGACAGTAACAGATAAGCGTATTATATAAAAAGGGCAACTCTAGAGAACTTAGATAATTTAAAAAATTTAGATTATAAAATCCAGTTCGCGTCGTAATTATTTAAATCATGTATTTTTTGTTTGATTAACCCTTCGTCACACAGATTCAAGTATATATATACATATATAGTGGCACACATGAACCAAGGCTTTGCCACAGCTGCCAATAGCAAGTTTCATTCAGATAAATCTGGCAAATACGTCTCATATCATACCTAATTGCAGTAGTGATGTGATATGGTTAACAGCTTTCAGATTGCGAATTAATATTTGCAAAATTCAGGGTTAGATTATAAAAATTATTGGCAAGTCTGACGTTCGCATGCTAAAATATGAAATGATTGTCACAGTTTGACGGTTACATATCAATGATATGATATCATGCATAAAATATGCAACTGCAATTTCAGTAAACCGAAAACGTATTAAATGAAGTTTGTACCCTTGCGCAGTAATCTTGCACAAAACCGTTCAATTCGTACTTTGTATATACCTAGCAATGAACTGATCGCGTTTCACGAAAAAAGTTTTGACTTTGTGTTCCACATAAGGACTGATGGCAGTATCACCTCAATGACCATAATATCTTAATACTTCTCACACCTTGAATATACGTAACAAATAAAAGGGAATGGTTAATAGTAATGGAATTGGTGGATAGTACTAGTAGTGCTAAATTAGCAAACGTGCAAAGTATATGTATTGTATATACTACAATCCTGATTTGAGTATTTAACAGGTATCAGTATCGTCCGAAATGTAAAAATGTTCATTTCACCATTATATACTTATAAAGATAACATTATTGTATGTTGTCGTTTGTCGTACCAGACTACGGATGAAACCGGTAAAAATTAAAATAAAATGTGCTTTTTGTGATAAGCAAAAGAAGAAACTACATGAGTCTACAAAATAAAATGAATATCGAATCTGACATGGCATTGTAGCAATTCAATCAGTTTTGCTGTACATAACATGAGTGTCATCATGGAAGATTGATACGTTAAAATGATGTGGATACATTGTAGTTAAGCTTTTAACGCGACAACGGCAACATTTGACGCCCTACACATTAAAACCTACGCTTAACTATAAATGATCTTAAAGGTAACATTGAAACCCTGAAGCCCTAATTAGAGATTTTGTTCTATCAAATCTACAGGATTATATTATTATCCTCTTTCTTTACTCGGAACACTGTAAGGAGGGTAATAAATGAAGCCTTCAACAGTACTCATCATCATGCTGATTTAATTATATAATAATTTTATCAACAGCAAGCACTAATCACACTTCCGATCCTCTCTTTGTCCAAATGTAATGATAACCGTACATTTTGTACACTGACTGTTCATATGACCTTTGAAAACAGATTCTGCCAGAATTAAAGCGTTAAACAAAAATTGTAACGAACGACACAACGCGATTAAATTATTTCATTTATTTTCTTTCTCACAACAACGACAGTTCACCCACTCATTCAAAACCAAGATACTCAAATGAATTTTGTATTATTATTGCTTACCTAAAACGAGCTGCAAATATTTGGCGCTTATCAAAACCCCTCATACAAATCCAATGGTCAGACAAATTGAAAACAAATTAACACTTCTTCTTCGTCACCGACGTCGTATACACAACTTCACAACTACTACCATTTTGTTAACAAGTTAACATACAATATAATTTATAAAATAAAGCTGGAGACTATTAACAATGAGAATTTGGGCGATTTACACTGGGAAATTTTATTTTACATTAAAACTTTCGCTCTTTCTACATCCGTAACTTAAATAAAACGCTTATTCTTGACTAACTATCAATTCAATACATAATAATAACTTTAATGTATCCTTTCGTACATTTATACTTCTTATCCGTATTTCGTCGTTGTCGTGCATGAATAATAATATTTTTCTTTCCGTACAAAAATCTTTTTTTACCCTGAACAATTTTCAACCAGGCGTTGTTAGCAATATAAAACCTACTGAGCTCTTTTTACCGGAAGATGAGGTAGCTTACTTTTTAAAAAACAATCATAATACGTACACCTACACACAGCAATATTTCGATGATAGCCTTATCATCGAAAACCACCCTAATAATTACTTACACAGTATAGAGAGGTAATAAAAACTACTAAACTGCTACGGAAAAAATGAGCACAACCCTGGAATTAGGAAGAACATAAATGCACTCAAAAAATCACTACAAAAAGAAAACTCAGGTAGTTGATGTATGTGCACGGCTGAAACTCAATATATATACATGCATATATATATCTGTTGATATTGATGATGATATTGATGACGGACAAGAACAAGGGAAAAAGCAAAGTGAAAAGAATTTTTTTTGCAGTAGTGCAACCCTCTCTCTCTTTTGTACTAACTAAATAAAAAGATGTGTATACCCCTCAAATCTTTCCTATACATATATATCACCACCACCACTAATAAAACAATCTTTCATGTGGTGTGTCCTGTGTGTGTACGTAAATAATAAGCTCTTTTCTGAGCACACAGAACAACTCAGCATATATATTTTTGTTTTTGCTTCTCTTCTGCTGTTGTATGTGTGGACTATACGGACTGGATACTTTATTTGTTATTTTTGGGTCTCCTATTTGAGCAAGCAGGTAAAGTAACAAAAAGTGCACTTACACAAAACAACTAGCGACTTTGCTTCTCTTTGCTTTCTTGCAAATAATACGTCAAGTTGTATTGATGCATGTAAAAGCACCCGTGCCGTGTACGTAAAATGGAGAGGTAAAAAGTAAAAACAAAAAGCGTATGATATACTTGCACCTCAACAGATGTAACAGTTGCTGCTGAAAGTCAATAGGGTTTTTATTGGGAATCTTTTTATATTTACTCCGGAAAGGATTTGAAAGACGGCGCGTTTTGGATGGGTCTATGGTAGTAATGTTGTTCCCATGTAGCAGAGTAGGCATTGGGTTGGCAGAGGAGAAATAGGAGAGAAACACAAGCAGCCAACCAAGCCAAAGACTCTGCTTTGCTGCTGCGTTACTGTGTGCTATTCTCACCATGAAAAAATGACAAGAGGAAGCATGGTAGAATGTAGACGAAGAGAAGGCAAAAAAAGACACAGTCAAACAGTGTAGCAAGTAGAAGGCAGCAGCAGCAGCAGCGGTGTTGTAGAAACAGTCAACGACGTGTGCCAGACAGCAGCAGCATAGAGAAGCATGCATGTAAGCAACAGCTTCACCAACGAAAACTCAACCTGCGTGTAAAAAAGCAAACTAGGCTGTTGGCTGTTCATGGATACACAACAGATAGACGACAATGATGGAGACAGAGAGAAGAGGAGAAAGAACTTTTGGACGTGAGCTGGCATTTTCCTCTGTTCTTTTAAGACAACATTGAAGGCAAATGCACGCAAATATGAAAGGAGAAACGAGAGAATAAAATAAAAGTTGAAATTTCGTTCGGCGTGCAATATTTTGAATTTTTCCTTGCTTGCAACAGGAAAGATTGAAAAATGGAAAAGCTTTCTTCTTTTTCGAGGATATTCTTGTTTTTTTGCTGCTTATGCATAGATAGTACGGATGATGTGCATGTTACATAATATTAATGCAGAGAGTAGATACGCTTCAGTGAAAATCAATGCTGGAGAAAAAGAGAGAGAAAATCAACATCCATCCATCAATTTTCGCGAAGAAATTGTGTAATTTATGTTTTTGCAGAATTTTTTCCTCTTGTAGCGACACTACTGATACACTTTTTTGGTAGGGAGAGGATGATAAATTGATAACGAAGAGAGTAGAACTAGACAGACGAATAATGTGAAAAGTTTTATTAAGATAAGCAATTTTTATTTAGTTTTATTAAATTAGTCGAATTGCTGACGGGAAAATTGCATTGTAGTGAAGGGATTTTTGCTTCTGACAAAAGTTGGGATTTCATAAACGAAGATTGAATATATAAAGAATGCTGTGTGGGACAGCCAGTTACGTTATAATGGAGCCATGGCGTTAGGTAACGCTTGCCAAAAAACCTTGACGTTTTTATCGCACCGTGTGTGTGCTTTTGTTCTCAAAAGTTACGTAATGTTAGGTCATTGGATCTCTCTGGGCAGTGCATGGAGGATGGAAAATTGTACCTTGTTTGCATATTTTAATAATTGGTTATACTACTACTACTGCTGCTAAAACTACTTTATCAATTTCAAATGGATTAAATTATATATGCGAGAAATTACAAGCACGAATTGTTTGAAACAGCTTACCTCAGGGAAGGATCACTACGCATTGAAAGAGATATAGAGGTTGGGTGATGGTAGAGTGGTAAAAGGTAAAATAAATGTGGTAGTGGTATATATGTTGCGGTTTTATTTCCTTTTCCTGACAGTCGAAACTATGGTATAAGTGGGGATTACGGTGACCAAAATTATGATTCCACAGGGAGAAAGTTGATGTTATGTTTGAAACAAAAGGTTTTTATCCTTTGTCCAACCGGAACCGTATTTAATAATACAATTTATACATATAGCAGGGATGCATTCACGGAGAGACAAGCAGCAACGAGAGAGCGGCGCGTCGGTGGTAGCACACGAGAAATGAAATTTTATTACGCGAGACCGGAGGTTGATGCTGATGAGAACAACAAACGACTCTTGATAAAGTTTTTTTTATATTTGAATGGTAAGCACAAAAAAGTCAAATTGTGTTTCGTTTGTCGTCGTGTGTTGATATAATTTTCTCTTGGTGGGTTTACACACAGAGAACTGTTATTATTATTAGCATATGTATTTAGCCCAAGTTTTATCAAATGTGGCGTTTTATTAGGTAACGTGCCGAGCACAATAGGTGTAACAATCACTGAAACTAGATGATTTGTTCGAGTAATATGATTCTCAACTGTTATTGTTTTTCAGAGATTTGATTATACTCTGGTAAGTCATGCAATATATGTGTTTATACTCACTGGAAAATCTTTGTCTTGCTGTACGAGAACGTTCATCACTTTTCTACTATTTCTCTCTCTCTCTCTTTCTGAGTTTCTCTCTTTCCTCTTGTTTTCGGAAGAGAAGGGTTATTACTGGTGATATTTACGATGAGAGGATATATATTATGGAGATGGAATAAACAAGAATGTTACAGTCGGTTGATGTGGTGGTGGTGGCGGCGGTGTTATTATGACTATAATTCTGCTGTTGATGATAAAGATATCCTTTTCCTTTGCTGCTCTTCTAGAAATGATGGTCAACAACGCAACCTTTTTTTATGTATCACAAAAATGTGATATATTCGACGAGTTCGATATAATATGGAACCAGAAGTATTTTGTAATAGCGTTTGGCTATGGCTGTTTTTTTATTCGTATTTTGTTTTTGGTTTGGTCTGGTAGCAGTTGTTGAAACAGTATACGAAGTAGTACAATATAATAGCAGAAGAGCAGTTGTTGCTGGTAAACAGTACAAGGGACAAGCGGTGTGATTGTGTACAAATTGTGAATGAGAGAAAAAGGGGTAGAGAGAAAAAACTGGGAAAGACAACTGAGAAAAGCTCCTTTCTCTTTAGACGCCAACTCAGGACTAAAAAGTCAAGCATTCAGGTTTCACTACACATTGGAGAGGCTCATGGAGGGGCGGGATTCTCATGAAAGAAGCGAATGCACGGAAAGCTCCAACTCCGTATGTCCCGAATCTGTGGATAGCTGTTGTGTCAAAGCTGAGCAAAGTATAATATGAATTCTTTTTCCGTGTATTTTCTTCTACACGTTCAGTTTTCTGCTGGCAAATGCAAAAGCTCTCTCTCTCTCTCCCTCTGTAGCTTACGTTCTCTCCATGTCTATGGGTTTTGCTGAGATGAGTCGGAAAGCGAACTGGCAGCCACAGAGCTCGTACTCGCACACCAAACCATACTACTCACACTCATTGCCTCGGTGGCTAAATAGTACATGAGCCAAAGGAAAGAACAAGTTACCAATTTTGCCTTTTTCTGAAGAAAAAAAAGTTGCTTAGTTTCTCGCCTTTGCTGGTCTTGCTTCTTTCTGCGCGTCTTGCTGTCTGGGTATTTCATTCTTTCTCTTTGCCATTTTCTCTCTTCGTTTTTTTTTCAAACAAAGCCCGATTGTGTATGTTTTCTTTCGTTTTTAGTATTACTTTTTCGATAATGTCTTATAATAAGCATATATATACACTTGGAAAAGAAAAAGAGGAAAAAAAGAGTTTTATTTAATATTACAGGTAGAAAGAATCAAAGCCAGGTAGAGATATCCTTATTATTACCATATTTTTACGTGGTACCTGGGCACAGACACATTTTGTTGGGGAATGCACAAATGTTACTAAATTGATGCGTTGTTGCCTTTGCTCTACCGTTTTTTGTAGAAAAAACTTTGTCCATGTGCAAAGGTTTCGATTTTTTGATTGCTTCTCTACTCTCCATTCGTCATACAGCTAAACTCATCGTTACGGAGAATCCAACAACTCGCAAAAAAAGTTTTTCGCCGTGTTTGTAAATAGAAACAGCGAAAGTTGTTTGTAGTTTTTACAACACTGACAAATTCTGCGATTCAAGTGCTCAACTTCCCTACCACAAACATGGTACATTTCAAAAAAGCGTATTTTTGCAATATAATTCGTACGAATGCTTACACCATCAACCGTACATTCAACATCAAACGTCAAATTTTGGTTTAAATATAAATCATATAAATACTGACCACTTTGTAACTGGTTGAGTCTCTCTCTCTCCAAAAACTTGTATTTGAATTTCAAGCATTCAATCACTACACATCTACGTGTTATTCGGATTCCCTGCATCGTAGATTATACACGTGCATCCTTGAAAAAATACACTAGTGACGATGATGGGTTGACGTTGAGTATGTATTTATGTAGGTAATTCCTGTACAGTGTAACAAGATGTGAATGAAAGTTGAACTGTTGTAAGGTGTACATCAAATTGTCTATAAATTGATCCAAGTACACATATTATTTAAAAAAAAGTATATGGGTATTTACGTGCTACTCAACTCCCTCAAAAGCTATAATGTACAACATTATACACAATATCCATCTTGTACAACCCAACCCCAGATCTGTTCTTGGCAAGTTACTCATATAATAAAGTAAAATGGAAAATATATTTATTTGATACACTATTATTATCTACGAATTGTACAAATCTTCAATTTACGAAATCAACATTACTCTATCTTAGTGCACGCCATTTACTTAAAACTCTACTGCTACTACTGCCATTCCATGTTGTGTCGTAAACATCACGCGCAGCCACTTCTGTTACTTTGTTAGTTTTCGCCATTACAGAGTCATATTCATTTTCACGTGTACAGAAAGCGAACTTACACAAAAAAACAACGACCGGGAATATCCTCCATGCAAAAAACAATCTAAAGCGCGTTCACATAAGAGAGAAACATGTCGTCTCTTGTAATTCACAACTTTGTTGGTGAAAAGAGTCGCACAGCAGCATATATACACATGTGGATATGATATGACACGCGTATTGTGAACGATGATCAGTCAACGGCAAGCTGTTGGTCGATTATTACAACCAGAACTTATCTCTAAAATGTAGGCAGAGGGAACGCCACATGCCAAGCCAAAGTAACATGTTCCAAGATCATAAATTGCCAATGCTTCTTCTAATGTTATTATGGAATATTATGTACTTTTGTACCATCAACCTGTCGCCGAACCAACTCCATGTCTTTTGATATCAAGAAAAGAGACTCGCAACTTGAGTCACTCAAGTTATTTCTCTGTGGAGAGGAGATAGTGAATGAATTCGGGAAATGTGAGCAGTGGAAATGTATAATAAGCGCTGATACAAAACATTGGATTGGGGGGAGAGAGATATCTCTTTGTATATTATAGTGAACTCAGTACTCACTTTACTTCTGTAGAACTTCAAACGACTCACTACTTGCTTTCTTGTACTTCCCATTTTACTTCTTTCTGTTCGTTGTAATATCATCATCATCGTGTAATGCACGCATTCATTATTGAAACCGCAAATCAGAATGTCTCGTTGACTCATTGCTTTTCTTTCTCCGGTAATGAGCCATTCATTTTTGTTATATGTATAAATATAGTAGAGACGCTTCTCGCTTCAAATTCACCGTCTCTATACAAAAAAGCTATTTTAATTAACTGAGGCGTAGATAATAATAATTATGCACTTTCAAAAATTCTTGTACAAGGCCAAAGACGTAACGACGTTCAAGCTGAATTTAATAATCACTCATAATCGTCGACGAGACGATAGTCTATGTACCCCCTTAAAAGAACTAATGAAATAATATGGAGTGGTTTGAGGGTTCTCGTCCTCATACTGCTGCTACTGATCTTACAGTCTCCGCAAATGCCTATCAGTTTATTGATGCGTTTCATTTGGCAACTTTTCCGAATAGAAAAGGAGCTCTTCAAAAATAATCAAAACAAAGTTACCTATTCTACGACAACGTGTGCATACATGTCCCGAGACACATCCATTTTTTTCATTTTTAAGCCCAGATATAGAGATATATATATTTATACGTATAGATAAACAAATAAGTAGGTTCTAAAATTAATTACTACGAACTCGGATTATATCCTGCCATTGCCACTACTACTACCACCACCACCTCGTTCAAAAATGTGCATTCCAAAGTCATCCCAAAAAGCAAGTACACTGCATTAGCAAAGAATGGTAAACTCTAAAAATTCTTGGAGACGAGTCAGGTTTAATTTGTGCGACTCCTTCTGCTGCTTGTTGTACAGAATAAAAGCACTGCAGCACCACCAGAAGCACAGCACATCATTAATTTGGAATTGAATCAAGAACTTAACTTGGTGTTAGCGTAACGTAGGTGCATGTCCTCTGTTATTTCCAAATACTGGATGAAATCCATTCCCCTTGATTCTCTTTTGTTCGGCTTTTGAGAGTTGATTGCATTTTTTCTCTAAACTCTAAACTTTATACCCGTTTTCTCAAACAGTGCACGACGACGACATCGACATACAACAGCAGCAGCAGACAGCAGCAGTGAAGTAGGCATGTGTATTATAGTATTATAACTATATCTGCAAATAAACAGCAGATTTTCTATTAAAGCTTTGGTGAGTTTCTGAAAGTGTTGCTTGAATAACTTTATCATAGATTGATATACTACAAAGTTTCTCATTTACTTGTTGCTTGTTTTCGGCTCTCTCTCTCTCTCTCTCTCTTTCTGTGTATTTAATCCATTGTCATCAATGATTAGAAAATGCGACGCATTTAAGCAGCCCCCTATAAATTCTACGGAGATATAATGCGCCAAAGTACACAAATCCCACATACCAAATTTTTTAACGTGATGGAATATTTTGGAAAAGAACGCCCAAGATACCACGACTATGTCGTCGAGTCAATATAATATGTTTTTACGATACACGGCATGAATAACAAATAATAGTGTATACAAGAAAAAGGTTAACTCTTTTCGTTGTTCCAAACTCGTTGGACTGCAACCAGCAAACAAAGTATTTTCGCATAAAAACTGGACATATTATTATTTTTCATGTGCCATTAGACCAAAAAAAAAGTCTTACCTACCGCTGCGTTATTATACCAGACAACATTTTCAACTATATAACTGGATTTCATAGGATTTTTTTTACAGGCGAATGCGCTGCTAGACTTGAATCTCGAATCCTGTCGGCGGCTGTAACAGATTTTTGGGCAATATAATAGTGTCACATTGTTTGTAAATGAATGATTCCCTTATTATAACCCATACAGTGAACTTTTAATTCTTCAAGTTTTTATTTCACCCAGAGAGAGAGAGAGAGAGAGAAAGAGTACGTATATACATCACTCTTGCCAAAAATTTCCCTTGTTTTTGTATTGAAAGGAAGTAATTAAGATCCTGTCACCTAGATTGAACAGACTTTACATTCTGAATCATGGGTCTCTACATGCATAATAAATTAATTATGAACAAGTTACATTTATGTCTTCCCTTGTTCATGCTACATTATCTTCCCTAATGCATGCGCTTGATTTGAAAGCACACACACCCTGGCATTTATAAATTTGGGTCTGCTTCTGAAAAATTGTAAATAAAAATGCCTTTTTTTCTATAATGACAGAATATTAGATGAACTTCATTACAAAAGCCAAAGACTTAAACTGTATTCTAGACATGTCCCTACGTGAAAGATTGGTGGCGTGCTACTTCCGTTTAAAAAACTGGTGTTTTATAAACCATTTACCCAACGACATGCCTTTGCTTCAACCTATAACCCGTAATGCTTGTACTTTCTACATTCCGGATAGGGATGAGTGGTGACTCATTCTGAGACACCGCAGACGGCTCATCATCAAAACAGGACATTAAGAGTGGTGGCGGTAGTTAGTGAGTAACAAATCTGAGATTCACTTCACACACACACACACACACACAAAACAATATAATCAACCGTGCCACTCAAAATAACAAAGATTTAGATATGTTTAGCGCAAACCATCGTAATACTTACTTTCATGTACAGTCACTGATGTAAATTCTAAAGTTAACTCTTTTTCCGTACCTCACTCTCTCTCTCTCTCTCTCTCTCTCTCTCTCTGATAATAGATGACAAAGTAACCTTTTTATTTATTTTTTTCCACGTAACATTTTGTTCGTAGCAATCTTATTTCAGTTTAACGTAAAATGTTTAAATGTCTGCATAGGTTTTTGGCAACTGTGCATGAAGCCATGGAAGAAGAATTACTCTTCGTTTTTCAAATGCCTGTACGATCCCTCTTGATTTGCCAAATTTTCGTGTAAACCCCAGTTCCCTATAATAATAATAATAATATGCTTATTTACTTGCATCCAGTTTTCTTTTGTTTTAATCTGCAAAAAAATATTTTTTGAATGTATGTATATACTTTAGGGTTGATGGTGGATGTATCGAAAAACTTTTATTTTTCACGGGATATTTTTTTTATTCCGTCCGTGAGAGACAGACAACAACAACAACAACAAAAAATATCATAATGGGTGATGCCTACTTGTTTCGCTTCGCCGTATTTAGTCACATCGGAACAGTACACACAAACATGTAGAGAGAAAAGAGGATATTAAACAGTATCACCGTGTGAGACGCCCGACTCTCATTTTTTGTTTATCAATCTGATCGTTTCCAATAATGAGTGCAGTACTTCACCAAGTTCCAAAATATATAGTTAATTGCTTATGTAAACCTCTAGAAAGGTTTAAATCCTCTCTGTTCCACATTACTCTGACTTGAGCTAATAAACAAGAAACAGCGCCATAAATCAATATATCCACTCACATTTATTACACTCGAATAAATAAGTTACCTTTACTTCATTGCGATGCTGACAAGTTAAAAACTCTTGAACGAACGTATATATTTAGCCACCTAGTAAAAAGCTATGCAGTGTGTCTCATTCAAATCCCAATCAATGCAAGCTCCCCTCGTTTAGAAAAAAAAATCTTTTCTAAAACTTTCTACAAGTCAAAATAATTAAATCACTTTGGACCTTACATTCCTTGTCACATGGAGCGTTTGCTAACAGGATATTGCTGAGTGAAGAGGGTGGTATTTTTCAAACCATGTCACATGCAAACTACATTTACATCATACCTTCAATACCTGGATAGTGTAACAACGCTCATATGAAACGTCAACTTAACTTGATAACGCAGCAACATCCCCAAACCCCAATTGTGGTGGTAAAAATGTGCCATAATATATTTTAGGGACACACTGCAGTATTGACTGTACTATCACAAGTACACAAAATATATGTAGGTATGCGCGCATATGCATATCTTTATTTCAAGTTGTACCGAAAGTTTCGGTAACACATCAACAAAATTGCTCCTGTGAAGGAAAGATTAAATTGAATAGCAATCAAGTTGACACTAGAGAAGACTCAAGAGAGAGAGAGAAAAAAATGTACTCTGCTTTGCTATTAGTCTTCCTTATCACAAAGATATATCTTTTTATTTTTTGCTCGAATAATGGCTATAACGAACCTTCTTCTAATGTTATTTCATTAAAAGTTACTTTTAATACTTTTGTGTTCGCTTGTTTGACATAGTACAATAGGAAGAGAGAGGGAGAGAGCGGATAAGAAAAGAATTGTGCAAGTTTTTTTTCCCTGCCTTCACTTTTTATATAAATCTCTCGTTTATATATATGTATAGTCTTCTTGAATAGGATCATCCCGTACCGTCAACATCAACACCATCATCATTATCATCATGATCATCGTCAACATTTTAGTGAAGCTAGCGTACGGCGGAGTGAATAAAAAGAGGGAAAGGGGGAGAGAGAGAAAAAAAAGTAAAAAAGAAAATAATGAGTATAACATCTCTCAAACAAACGCACACGGGCAGCCGAGAATTTTCGTTGTTGTAATATGCGACCAATGTTATTACGATGTTTCTAAAAATGGCATCATATTGTTTCCACAAATAAACGTGGTGGCAACTAGTACAAAAGTTGAGACAAGGAGGACGCACACCGCACTACCACCACCATCACTATTACTACAACTACTGATCTTTTCCGTAAATTGTTTTACTGTAAGTTGAGGTTGCATCGTTGCATAGAACAACAGCAGGAAAAGGTTTTGTTGTGTTCCACTTACAGTGAAGAGATTTTCAATTCTCCCCACTACAACTACCACCATCTCAGAGGGCTAGGACTACTCAGGATTGAGGATGGCTCTAAACATTTCGTCTTTTAGGGTTGACATGTATATAGTGATAACTTTTTGGCTTTTGGTCGCACATTAGAAAATGGATAGTAAATCCACCAAATGCATATTTTGTTACACCAAAAGTACATGTTACAAAAAGAAGCGACGAGATTAAGAGTTGTTTTTTTTTTCAAGAGACCAGCAGCAGCAGGAGCAGCGTAATAGCGACAGAAAAAAATGTACATCAACTTATCTAACAAATAACGCGCGCACTCACACACAACTATTTCATGAGAGTTTATATTATTTTATAACAATAAAAATATGTCCTTCAGAGTTTCAAACAGCCAGTTTATACAATAGGAAGTTAGCCAGTTGTTAGTGGTGTCGCGCAAGCAGCATCAGCAGCAGCGTTTGTGCGTGTCTTTTACTTTGAACGTAGATCAATTTTAAACATTTCCTTAAAATATCCCCCCTTTTGTTTTTTGAGTGCGCCGAGGAGACCCCAAAAAACACCAGCATCTGTGTGTGTAGTGTAATAGGGTAAAAATGCACATGTCTGGATTTTGGATAGCTATAAAATG
The DNA here is from genome assembly GCA_027744295.1 of Callyntrura guangdongensis. Taxonomy (NCBI): domain Eukaryota; kingdom Metazoa; phylum Arthropoda; class Collembola; order Entomobryomorpha; family Paronellidae; genus Callyntrura; species Callyntrura guangdongensis. The sequence continues at coordinate 13,645 of JAHZNB010004360.1, forward strand.
CCTTTTTCACTTGTTACATTAAGGCAGAAGCAGCAGCAGCAGCGCCAGAGTGAGAGCGTTGTTCTCTGTTCATCGGGTATAAGAAAAATATTTAATTTATGAGGTCTGAAGGAAAGGGTTTGACAAGTAATTGTATTTTCGAAAAATTCTAAAACAATGTCGACTTCAATGGTATTTCCTCGGTGAGGAAACATCCATGGTTCACTCGAACTCACTCTCTCACAGAGAGAGAGAGAGAGAGTCTTTTCGTTAAACAGCGCGTTCTTTTACTTTTATGCATACCTATATATTGTCGCATACTTTTCCTTCGCTACTTCATGTACACACACAACACACGAATTTAACATTCCTTTTGCCGTTTTTTCCTATAGGATTATGAAGTTCATAAATATACAGGAAAACGGGCCATAGAAAGACATTCGTTCTAGTAAGCTAGATATTTTAATGTAGCAAGCATCATGAATCTCAGCTTACGACATTTTAAATACTTTGTCATTGATCTACCGTGTATGTATTTTTATATATAAACGGAGAACTACATATTAATGCCTGTTTGCAAAAGTATTTGTACTGCTGCTGCTGCTACTACTGCAGCTCTCATCATACAATAAGCAAAAAATGGTAGAAAGCACTTCAGTTTGTGAAATAAAACAAACGGGTACACATATTTGTACGGATTTATTATCCGTTTTACAGAATTTTACCATTGTGTGACTAAAGATATGAACCATATCCGTAGGTACAAACACTTTCAAATATTTTTTTCAGCAAAGTTAGATTAAACTCATGCAAAAATACTTTTATTTTCACGTACCACTTGTTTAGTCTTTGGTACTTCGACAACATAGACGCAAAGGCAAAAAAGTAGTAAAGTAATAATAATAAAAATAATAATAATAATACTAATACTAATAATAACAGAACAACTTTGGTTTTACTTTAAACACTTTCCATGTAAACTTCTTTTATACATGCCACGCTAGACAATGTTGACAGTTGGCAATCGTCACGATGTACCGTGCACTTATTTTTTAATTTTGAAGATTTTTTACGCAAGCTATATACATTACATGTTTCTGTGTATTGCTATCATCACTTTAGCATATTGCTTAAACGTGTTGGACTTTTTACCGATTATTGTTCCGTTCCATGATCACTTACACGGATGTCAATCGTTGAAATGCGATGCCAACATTCACTCACAATAGTCACCATGTATTCCTACTCATCCTTCCTAGCTGCCATTATTTTTCTCTCTACGCCGGAAAGTTCCTCCTCAATGTTTATTTCAACAGCAGGAGCGCTTGTCTCGGCTACTGTGCTACCCACGTAATATTGTGTTTGTCTGGCTAATGATACAACAATAATAAATGTTCACCAGAGAAGCAACAATAAGAGCAATGTCGTGTGATATGCAGCTTTAACAGTACAGTGACATGAGCAATTAGCAAACGACGACAGCGTTGACATTTACGAAGCTCATTATATTGAAAATCTACAAGCATAAGGCAGAGTCGGATGATACCATGTTTTCGCAGGAAAGTATCACAATGTCCCTATCCAGCGCAGGCACATGTCAAGAAATTATGCTGATTATTACTGTGGTGCAAACTCCCTTGCTCTTCCATCAGCTCCAACTTGTCAGTGTCAAAGGAAATGATGTGAAATGCTAAGAGTAAAGGTGACAAGAGGTGAAGATTCGCTGGTATTTTCTACAAAGAAGCCAGGCCCACCACCGTTGTGTGGAATCAATGCAAAGTTCAAAGCTTCATTTAAAAATACACATGAGACTTGCGGTAGTCGCGTCTGTAAAACGATGATGAACCTCGCCCCAGCTCAGGTCCATATTACGTAAACCTGAAATTTTACATGAATCATCACACCAAAATGGCGCACACAATCTGCAGCATACTACGTATCTTTCATGTAACGCCAAACTTTTCTAAATTAAATTTTTAAGTTATTTTGACCTTGCCGTCTCTGTGCAATGCGCCATGCCGCCTCTTTGCCCCAGAGCAGATACATGATTTTCCAACACTTTTAAAAGCAGCGATAAAAACTTTGAATGAAATCTAAACAAAACGTGTGGGTAGTGGGTATAATATCCACTTGAAATTGTCCTGGTAAAAATGGCAGTCAAGTAGTTTTTTATTTTTCTGCTGTCTCGTTCTCGAAACAATAATTTATGATTGATTATAATGAATGCGATGCACATGTGCGCAGCTTACAACAGAGACGTATGAAATGTCCAAAAGTATGTTTATAACTAGGCGAGCTAAAAATACGAGAAATGTACAATATGACCATAATACAATATTATAATAAACAAGTGAGCTGGCGATTATTTTTTGTTGTCGTCTATGTTTGCGGGGACTCTGACTGGTGTATGGATACAATAATGTAAATGTGCGTGTATGTCACCTACACATGGAATGCATTAACATTTCCCATGCTTTGGCAGGCATGACACTTCTTTTCTTTTTTGTGACATATGTTATATGAGATATGACACGCCTATCCGATTTTTCATTTTGAATTCGCCGTCTATACGTACAATTATTTTTTTTGTTTTCATGTCACAATTACCCTGATGCACTTCCAGGTTTATCGTCATTCACGCCCACGACTTGAATCTGTGTAACAAGCAAATGGAACCTTTTGTTGAGAATGTAAACCATATCAAAATGGTTCGTGTTCTCGAGAAGAGTTTCCCAAAAGTGATTTGTGGTGTGATGTTACAAAAAACAACGTTATTAAAACATAATATTACGCTACGTATGAAAAAGCATATTATGGCAGTCATTTTAAAAACGGAAATCATTAAAAATCACAATTATATAAAAATCAACTGAATTGTTGCAAAATTCTCGAAATTTTATCTTATTTTGAGACATTTTTGTACTTTTTGTACTTTACTTGTCCACTCTAATCCATGTAGCGCCACTGTACACGCCATGATATGTAGTACATTTTGCCCCATATGTGGTACGTAGGAATGGAATGGGAAATGACATCGCACGTACAAATTGCTAAATCCTTACACTCGGCAATCCAGATTTTAGTTACATACAAGTGCAATGCCTGAGACAACGAATAGAGCGCGTTTTTGTCTCAGCCGTGACATTATATAATGCCAATGGCACTGAGTTACATAACATTAATATTTCGCAATCTTTTCTGGAATCATCACACAAGTTTGCGTGTTTACTTGGACAAAAATTAAAATATCTGTACCGTCTCACCACAGCTTCTTTACCTACTTGTTACAAAGTAAATAGGTAATTACTAATTACGGATTCTAGTATGTCTGCTAGTTGGTTGTGTATAAGTAGATTATGGAGCTGCAAACAAAAGTGAATGAAAAAATATCCATTCAATCAAATTGTCTTTAAATAGGCGCATGTTTCATTTGCTGATGTATTACAGCTTCTGTTTCTGCACCGTGATTTTCGGTACTGTTTTAAGATTTTGAAAATCTTCGTGTATAAAAAAGTCTTTA
>JAHZNB010004361.1:0-20228 GCA_027744295.1 Callyntrura guangdongensis
ACTCTCGTTTTTCTTTTCTTTACTTTTCCTCATTTTTGTCGGCCTTTTTTTGGGGTCTCCATAATCCATAATGCGTGTTTATTCTGCGTCTCAAAATATCTCTCCACGTTTCCCCCTCTCTATCGCAGTACGAGGTAGTAAATTACGCATATGGTGGAGAACGCATCCACCGCACGTGCAATTTTCTCGCTTGATGTCTTCCCGTCAAAATATGTTTCCCATGTCTTGCTCATTCTATACATCTTGGTAGCAGAGAATCCTGGTCGTCATCAGCACAATCGTTGCTTTTTATACATTCAAGTTGACAGGAGTGTTGCCAAAATGCTCTTTCAGGCAAAATTTTCTTATCCTCTAGATAGAAACGGGAGAAAAAAAGAAAAAGTTTGGTACCGAAAACTCTCTTGCTTTCTTTTGCTTTCTCTCACTCTTTATCTGATTCCTGTCGTTGTTTACGCTTCATAACAAAAGAAAAACTCTAACTGACGTTTGACAAAGCATTTTACCGTCTGGCAACGTCACAGTAAAAGAAGCTAGCAGAACACGAGCATAAATGTGTTTTTGTTTGTGCTTGTGTGTGCAAGAAGGAAAATAAAATAGGCAGATCTCTGGAAAAAGTCTATTATGGTAAAAGACGTTGCTATCATCATCAACATCGTCGTCACCGTAATCGTTGTCAGTGCGTAAAAGTTTTTTCTTTCGTAAAGATCCACCGTTACACGCATTTGGTCGTGTATACGAAATTTACATTTTCCTCCCTCCCTTTCTACTCACACCTCTATAATATCAGCATATGGACCGCATAAATAATACTGCACACCATAAAGATGTCGATGCTGCACACGATAAAGTTGATGCAATGCAAAGAGAAAAAAATGCAAATAACGACACGACGTTCATACAGCATAGCTTCTTGTTATTACTGCCTTGCGCGTCGATAACCGTAAGTAAACCGAACAACTTTTTCGCACCGGTAATCTTTCTCTATTTTTGGCACAACTCGTACCGCTATTACCGTTGTCAGTCATGATTACGCGAGTCCTCGTCGCCATCATAAATTCCATCGTCGTCTCTCTCTCTGACTTATTTTAATATTCCTTAAAACTCTATTTTAAAAATACCAAAGTAAGTATACGTACCTACTACCTACTTACTTTATTCATTTCTTCTTTCCTCGAAATTTGCTTGCTAGCAAACATACAACAAATATATTCCTGGACACCAACCACCACACAAAATAACTGGCAACGACAAGTATGCGTCCACCGCTACACTCGAGAAGAACCCTTCCTGCTATTATTCATCACTCCGCATTATTTCCTCCTGTCAACTTACTTTTTTCCTCGAGTTAAGTACGTATTTACCTGCACGACAACGTCGACAACATACACTTTTTGCAAAAGACACGCATTTCATAACTACAGCATGTTTGATACACATTTTTCATAAATGTAGACCCCATTATATTTGCTCTCCTTATCTTTGTGTCTCTTCCGTAAAAATAGAAGGAAAACGCAGCAATAAACAAAGTAAAACACCTCAACCAAAAAAATGTACGTCTACTTTTCTCCAGAATGCTATCATGTTACCGTCTTTGTATGCTTGTATGTGTATGAAAAAAACTCTTGGTCATTTATATACACCCTTTGTGACAATAGGGATTCCATAAAAGTATTACTTACACTTGTGTCAAACAAGTAAATAGTAAAGTGAAGTGGAGAGAAAGGGAGTGTGGGGAGGAGGAATCGAATGACACATTTTTTGCCGTTTTCTGTTTCTTGGGAAAAATTGTGGTAGTAAGACGGTGCATGCAGGAGGCTGTTATATTATATGTTACATATGCTCTTTGTTGGAAAATATTTGCGCGGGGAATGGAGGAGCCATATAAGTTTTGCAACACCTCGTAAAAAATATGTGGCGGTGGTGGTGGAAGGTACTGACTGTACGTGCGTATATGGACTCATGATAACATATTATTGTTCTGCTCACTTTGTCTCAGAATAGAATAGAACTTTATTTCCTTCTCTCTCCTTCTTTAAACTGGTACCTTAAAGTTAAGGCATCCTTGTCTCCGTCATCATCACAGCTACCATGGCTGCTGCCGATGGTAGTACCACTTTTTTACTTTTTCGACTCCGTCACTTTCGTTTTATAATAAATGGCTGGCGAGAGAGAAAGAGAGAGAGGGAGAGAGAGAGAGAGCTTTGGGTAGAAAGAGAGCACGAGAGAAACTGTCTCATCTTCAACAAGGACAGCTGCCTGCTAAGAGGTTTACGTGTTGTATAAAAGTTCCAGATGTTTTGTACTTGACTAATGGAAGAAATCCATCTACTCCTCGTAAGTAACAAACAACGCTCCTAAATAGAGACACCACTGGTGCAACTGCTGAACAGAAACACGTTTTTTTTCGCTTTTCTTCGAGTAAACGCATTATCCGACTGTTTCTACAGAGGTTCTTGTTGTTATTACCACCACTACTGCCGGCTGAGCTCGGGTGTCAAAGGCTATTTAGTAGCCCAGGAATATTAAGGGAGTGTTCATAATGGAAAGACAATAATAGAAGGGAAGCGTGACCGGCAGCAAAAAAGAAGAGAACGACTGTGAGGATAAGGATAATATCAGAAAAATACAGACGGACATGCACACGTTACATCGTTAATGTACCATGTTCACACAAACTCATGCACCCACACCAAGGGACATTTCCCCCTCTACATCTCATAAATAGAGAAGCCTGCATTATTATGCCAACTTGAATTGGGTTAGCTAATAAATACGTCAACTATTTTAGCTCGACGTGGGCAGAGTATCGGCAGCATTACAGACGGATGTACTCATAATAATCGTGTCGGGTGTCGGGTTGTATTTATAAAATAACGCTGCGTAAGCACTCAGAGAGTGTCGCGCCTTGTAAAATACATAATGTTTTTCTTTCTCTCCATCTCTCGCTCATAGTACAAACGAAACAGGGTTTGCAGTACTAGCGTTGGTGGTGTTGAAAAGAAGCACATATTCCTCCGCTAAAAGCAATCAACAACAATTTATGTCTTCATTTCCACAAAGTAAAAGAACAAAGTACGCGGGAAAAAGGCAGAGCATTTCTCCGACGCGACCATTAAAAGACTAAAACGGAGGAGGAAGATGGAGAAGAAATCTCTACCCAAACAAACTCCAGCGTTCACTTCTTCTTTACATAAAATACGGGAAAGCAGGGGCAGCATGACTCTCCAGACACCAGCACCATCACCTAAGGAAAGCAGAGAGCGAGATAGAAAAAATGAAAGGCAGCAAACCAAACAGCAGCTCAGTTTGACTGCGTGTGTCTCTGTGTACTCCATTGGTTTTTCCTTTTCGTGGTAAAATTTGAGTAGCATTTGAACTGTGTACAAGGAGTTGGGAGAACAAAGGGAGTATTATGGTAAAGTGATATGACCACTTAAGAGCGAGCACACAGGGAGAAAGACATACACTCAGGTTTAATATATAGCTAGTCCATATATAAGGATTTGGAGGGAATTGCCAACAATAACGGGAAAGAAAAGGGGGAGAAGAGAAGTTGTTGCCAGTTTAATCAGAGGAAAATAAGAGGAGATGGTGAGAGAGAGAAGGGGAAAACAGAGGGGGAAAGGATAAGAAGAAGACGCAGCAGAGGAAAAAGTTTATACATATTATCATCACCAAAGAATTTTGAACAAGTTGAGATTTACTTAGGATTTTCTTGGAATAATCGTCAAAATGAGCCACCTCGTTTACCTCTAATACATGGGAAACCACTGGAAAGCAACACTTAATATAATTTTATCTCAGATCTCTGCTGCTTGTTGGTGACAAAGTTGTAAAAAACTTGCTCTCTCTCTACTCTCTTTTTGTTCAAAGCCTTTCTCCCCAACACCTTCCGTCTTCTAATGTCACTACTGCTACTATTACTACTACTACTACAACTGCTGGTTAAGTTTCTTATTTGTTACTGACTTTGCCAAAATGGATGAAATGGCACTAGCCTTGCTAGAAAAGGTCTCGAACACTAGTACGTAGGGATTTCGGGAAAGGTTGTGACAATTTTAGGAGTCGATATTTCAGCACTACCTTCTTTACAGAAGCTGCCGCACATAGTATTAGATAGAGTAGACTCTGGGCTTCCTAATGACATGCCACTCGAGAGCTGATCAGCTTCTGGAGAGGAATGATGGCCGTCTGTGGCCAAGTCATGAAATTGAGATTTTTCAGAAACTCGAAAGTTTAGCTGTTGTCGTGAAAGATCATATCAACTGATAGTGAAGATAATGAGGTTTGAACTGATGGGTATTCAAATTTAAAAGAAGTAGTCCATCAGTGCAAAATGGACCACTTTCTCGAAAACCTTTGCAAGTCCGTTTGCACTTTGAATAATACGATGCCAAATTTTCCTGACACGATAAGAGTTTTTTTTAACCTATTTTTGCTAAGTGTGTACTACATTGACCAATGAAGCATATATCAAGATCTTAGAAAAATCAAAACCCTTCTAGACATAAAAACTTGGCCAAGACTAAACTGATCTCAAATTTGCATAACTACACGAGTATCCACCCGGCCGCACATCGAAGGTCACCAAGACAAAATAATTTATTTGTGCATCCTTGTGCATCATCCGCCTTACAAACTGGTATTTGCCACGCCCTACTATTTTTTGCATCTTGAATTAAATAAATGCAAGCTCTGGAGAAGGGTTTATTTAAACAAACATGATTAACAAGTGAAAAAAATACATTTTTTGTTTTTTACATAAATGCCCACCATTCGTCTCCAGAAGCTAAACAGGTCTCGATTGTCATTAGAAAGCACAGAGTCTCATCTATCTAATACTACGTAACGTAGCTTCTGCAAAGAATGACGTACTGAAATATCGACTCCTAAATTTGCCGCAACCTTTCCCGAAATCCCTACGTATGTACACTTTTCTCTACAAACTCGCTGATCACACACACATACATATGTATATGCATATGATGAGAGTGGTCGTAGAAATGAGCGTATGTTTGCAACTTTGCAATAGGATCTCCTCTCTTTCCCCCACCCTCGAGCTGAATGAAATCCGAAAATTTAATTAACCAAATTGATGAGAGGAAACTTAATTTCAACTCAGAAAGATGCATTTAACGTCTTTGTTTGTTCTCTCTCTCTCTCTTTTGATGTGTGTACTCCTTATTACAATACACCACCACCCCACAGCATATACAATCTTGCCTTAAAAAAACTTGTCGGGTGCAAAAAGCAACTTGGATATTTTTCCCCTGAACTTGTTCCCTCCTCCCCTTACCCTTTTCGCGTCAACACATAAAGTGTTCTATTACCCAATATTATGGTTAGATAGTCCACTACACTAACTACATAAGCACATGCCACGGTGCACTGAGCAATTGTTATGGCTTGTCGTGAATTTTCCTTTTGGCCTTTGAGACTCTCAGCGAAGCCATCACACCACCACCACTGGTACCGCCGCACTACCGCCGCCAACTTATTATTGGGAAGTTTCGTGCAGACGCTGCTACTACACTTTCTGGCTGCCATAAACTACCACAACTACCACTCTGAGATCTCCGAGATTTCTTTCTAATGGCGCAGTCAAGACAATCAGCAGCAGTGGTGGTGGTAGTACAGTAAGAAACGAGAGGTTACTTGTTGTTGCTATTGTTTCAGGTTAATGTGCACTTTGCACAAAGTGAAACAATTTTTGCTATTTTTACTGTTTTTCACATACTCACGTCGCCTTCTGCATGGGCAATGGTACACAAGGACTCTGTGCATACCATATTAAGTACTGGAACTTGTTAGAAAAGGGGGAAGGTGACGTGGCAAAAAATTTATCAGAGCGAGAATATTCTCAAGCTTTTGTTGGCTCGTGTTCTTGGAATTCAATAAACATTTATTTTCCAGAGATTTTATTTTTATACACGTGTAATAACAAAGGCAGTAAATACCGCGAAGAAAAAAAAGCAAGGTATGAGGGCACATGGCACGTCTATAGAAACAAAATAAATATTTAGGCAGAAATACAGTTAAGTAGAGAAAAAATTATTTTTGCGATCATAAACGCTACCTTGTCGCGCTCAATCATAAGAGATGTGAAACGAGGGCGCGCTGTGTTTAAAAAGTAAATTTCTTGTGACAGACGCAACAAGCTTGCAGGGCAGCGCCAGCAGAGATTACAGAGATGGAAAAGGAAAAAAATGTGGCACTAGCGGCAGCGGACACGTTTGGAGTAATAAAAGTAATAAAAAACGGTAACAAGGTACATATTTCTCCAGGGGAAATCAGTTTTTGACGGGTGATCTTGTTAGCGTTTCCATAAAAAAGCAGCGGTCTACTGCCAGAGTGACCGGTTGTGTGACTATGCAACGCCGTGACACGAAAAAAGTGACACCTGCCAGATATTGAGATATGGAACTACTGGTGAGGTTGAAACTGGGGGTATTGGTAACCTGACGCACTTAGTGTAGCGTGTGCCCTTTCTGTGTACGTCGTGTCGTTAAGATACAAGATGAATCTGGGGTCTGTCTGGCTGCTTTTCCAATAGATTTTTTAACGACGTAAAATATTTTGAGGGTGAGCGAGAGAAAGAGAGAAAAATGGTACAAGTTAAGGCAAATAATAGGATATTTTTTCAGGACGCTTTTGGTTTCGCGTCGCATTACCTAAGACACTGCAGTGAAAGGACACGAATAGAAGATTGTCTCAACGACAACGACAGAACACTTTCTGCGAAACCCACTTTAGACAAGATAAAAAAAATGTAAACGTGCTCAATATAAAATGCACCTATTATGAAAAATCCCTTCGCGCACACACACATACACACGCAGACACACACACACACTTTCAAATAACGTGACATAGTTATCGTTTTGGCCATATTATTTCTATTATTCAAATGTGAGCCATTGTCGTTGTCGTCGTCGACGTCGTCATCATCATCATCATCCAGTGTACTTTGGAAAAAGTACTGCGTTTTGGAGGAAAACGACGTCTTCAACAATAAGAAGGTGCACGAACAGTACAAAGCTTGTGAGAAAAAGCATACGTGTGTGTGTGTGAAATACGGACGCACCTAAAACACAATCTATATAATACGTATAAATGCAAGAAAGCTCTTATTCTGATGATGCAAAAATGAGGCAAGAAAATGGAGAGAAAAATAGGTAACGAAAAAATATATATCAGAGGAGAGGGATAAAGCAAGAGCGAGAAAGAAAAAACGATGGCGAAGAGAGCAAGAGCAAAGAAAAAACGTTCCATCGCCGTTGTCGTAGTCGTCGTTGAGTGAAGTTATATCTTAAGTGAAAGCTTAAACTTGGAAGAAAGATTGTGTGTTTGAGAGAGAGAGAATCAGAGCAGATGGTCTACTTGGCACGTTCAATGCTCATTTTGCGTAGTTTCATATTCTTTCCCGTTATTCTTTCGCCATACTAACCGTCTATTGCACCCGTTATATAAAGCACCCCATTTACTCCCCCTTATACCCACGTCGTTTTACCTAACTCCTTTGGCCAAAAACGAGAATACATGCGGCTATAAGCATATTTACCTCCATTACCACCCCCACTGCTCTTATATGTACAATTGTTAGGGAAACAGAGATACGAGTGGATATAGCAATATAATGCACTCTAAAGAAAATACACCAGTAATACACAATACCCGCAATAATCAGAATAATAATACCTCTCAAAATGTACATAATATGCAATTCGCTGGCTGGCTGTATTCGCTGGAACAACTACTCTGTATAATATTATGACATTTTTCCAGTATTTTTGCTCCTTCTTTGCTCGTGTAGATCTTTCATAAGTGTAGGGAGCGAAACAGAGATAAAGAAAAATGTGGAAAGTGGAATAAAAAACAGAAACGTCAACGAACTACTAGTACAGATGGGTAGTTCTAGGAACAGCGGCAGTAGTTGTATAGCTAAACTCACAAAGACATATTTTAGGCTGTTCAAGTGCCACAGAGAAAGAGAGAGATACACTGTAAAGGATTTTTTATTGGGTGAGATATTGACGGGCAATCAGACGCACGCATGGAACAAGCATGCAAGAAAATGCTGTAAATGGGATAGTGGAACTAAACTTACTTTTTTGGGAAAAAATCAGTTGGCGAAAAAAATAAGAGGCGTAATAAGCATACATGCAGGTTTTTGTAGAGAGGGAGTAAAATAGGAAGAGATTCAAGGGGAGAATATGTCAATACAAAAGTGAATAATTTACATATACATATTCTTGGTGACACAGCTGACCGTCTAGTGACAATGGAAGATAACTACGACTACATTCAATCAAAAACACCGACGTTGAACTATGTTGACAGTTAAGGTCTGCTGGTGTGTAACATGGGTCGTTTTCTCTTAAAGAAAACTCAACCAACCGTCGCCGCTTCCGTCAACCGTCAACACGATGTCACTATTTTAAGACTTTTGTAGGTGCTCTCTCCCACCTCGGGTGTGAAAACAAGTGGCGATTTTTCGGCGTCAAGCTTTCTTTCTGTCTATATGTCTACTTATTGTTAGAATTGTCAATGCAAATTTATTTTGNGAAAACAGTGGCGATTTTTCGGCGTCAAGCTTTCTTTTTGTCTATATGTCTACTTATTGTTAGAATTGTCAATGCAAATTTATTTTGATGTCTGCAATGTGGAAATGGCGTGCGTGTCGCTGGACATGTTTTTGCGAAAGATTTTTTTGCTTGACAAGGACGCTGCGTTGTCAACACTCACTCATTTTCTTTTGAAGCTTGTGGGTAACCAGTCAGTGTGGTCGTTTTCCACGACTGCTGTTAACACATTGGTATATCCATTTTACACTTATTTTTTGAAAAGGAGCATGGCTTTTATACAAGGAACTACGAAATATATGTTCTCTAAGTGGAGATGATCAGTATAAATAGGCATGCACCGACAGTCAGGGACACACGAAGGGAGAGAGGGAATGTGTATAATGTCTATGTTTATATATTTATGGAAAATTCTCAAAAATGGAAGAGAAAGTTAGTGCGGTCGCAGCTGTATACTCTTTCACAAACACAATCCTGCCAAAAAATTCTGTTCAGTTTGCCCCCTCCCCCGTTTTTCCCAGTCACTCACTTTCCCAGCGCCATAGACCTACACGCCAAGAGAAAAGGAAAGAGGGACACACACTTTTGTACACTGAACAAGTCATTACAGTGAGAAAAGCTATAAAAAAAAGTGAAACGGAGGAAGAATACTGCGAGAATAAAATAAAATAATCCATGGTTTCTTTCTAGTTCGATTTTTTATCTTTCGGAAAGAAAAAATAAAATTGGAAGCGGAACAGAAAAAAGCACAGCTTATCTGATTATCATTCCCACAGAAAACGATTTTTTCGCAGGGAAATAGATATAAGATACAACCAGACACACATGTTTTCAAAAAATTTGGAGGCACAGATACTTACATACTTTTTGTTTTTACCACTTAATATTCTACCGCAGATGGACACACACATATACACATAGGAATACATAAAAGTTCATATGCGAGAGGTATGCCACGCAGAAACAAAACATTCACAGACACGCAGTCACAAATAAATTAAGTTTTCCGTTTTTTACCGTCTCTAACCACATTACAAACTATGGCGTCAACCACGGCCGCCGTTTTAAAGCAAGTTTTTGTCAAATGCGTCAATTCATTGCCATTTGCCTATTTTTTGGGGAGATTGTTACAAAGCTCGAATTCAGAAGTTTGAAAGTTGTCTGGGGGTGCGAACAATAAAACGTTATTTTTATTCGGTTTCCTTCAAATATTCAAGTAATACGCGAGAGGAAAGCAAGATCAAAATGTCTAAATATCTTGTGTTGAATTACAGTATATCCAACTTGATAGGTATATCGTTATGAGTGCCTAATTTCAAGCAGAGCATCAAAGCCAAGAACTTTCGCCAGAAATAAAAAACGGCCCTAAACATTATCATGAGTGTGATGACGATGAGCAATGGTCTCTCATTCGCCTTAAGAATTATTTTTACAATAAAAATACATGCTCTGGTGCTTTCTTTCTTTCTCTTTCTCTCTCTCTCTTCAAAATATTTCCAATAAATACACTTGCCTGCGTAAATGAATGTGTACCAGCCTCCTACGCCGTAGTATACAGTTCTATCCGTAGTTTCGGTATAGCAAGAAGAAAAGCAAAAGAGAAAAACAAACTCAGCTTGCCGTGACAGTTTTTCTTCTCGAATGTAACAAGAATAATAGTAAACTTTACGGTAGGAGTCACACAAGTAAATGGTATGGTGGTAGAAATAGTATTAGTATTAGTAGCAATAGGGCGAGCAGACGAACCAGTAACTAAAATAGAATCTTTCGTCGTTGTCCTCGCTGAAAATTTTAAAGTTTCTTTATGTTGCAACTTTTTTCCTTGACTACTCTCTCTCTCTCTCTCTTCCTCTCCAACTCTGTAACAAATTACTTTTCGTTTTGCTCCAGGGAAATGGAAACGACACGATAGAGAAGAGGAAAAGGACGCCAGGCAAGAAAAATAGAGGCAGTAATAGACGTCCAGTGCTCTCCTTATTGTCAGTTTGAAGTCGGCAGTGCAAGAGGTGGTGAGCGGTGGATGATATATGAAGAAGTTCGTCTCTTTCTCTCTCGCACATTTTCTTTATTCCTGTGCTGGTTAGAGAGACGTTGTGTGTGTGTAGACTTTTGCATAAAAGGCACACACTCCCATGCAAATATTTATAGAGAATAGAAACCCGTCCAACAGTAAACTGAGACGTCAACTTTCCAACCTAGTAATCACTTAAATCTCCAACCTCATCATCTCATGACTACAGGCTCTCTTAAAAACAATTTTATGCAAGACAAAACTGTGTAACAGCAGCAGCAGCAGCAGCAGAAGAACCCCCCGTTTTTCAATGTCAGCCATCTTTATCTCAAAGAAAATAATAGTCAGGGAAGGTCGTACAAAGAGAAACTGATAAGAGGAGGCGTAGAGAGTAGGAAATGGTTAAACAAACAAATCTATTGACTGCTCAAGTTTTCCGTTTTTTCCAGTAACTCGAAAGGTTTTGTTGAAGAAATAACTCCAAATTGATTTCAGACCAAAAAAAACAACTCAAGTTTTGTCATTGCCGTGTTTCGTGTATTTTTGGCACTTTTATTTATATACAAAGGCGAGTCGCATTACTGGAAGGCGAGTTCCAGTTATTGTATTTGTCCTACTTGATTAAACAGGAAAGAAGGAAACGTGTCAACTTACCTTGTCGCCCAAGTGGACATTGCTAAATATTCTTTTTATTACTTTCTATTTATATCTTGGCTGAGGCATATGTAGCTGTAGATAGAACTACCCTGTGGAGACTCCTCGCTCACCACCACTTATAGTTATCTACCTTCATTATCAATTCGTTAAGCCCGATTGGGCAACAAATGAGACATGATAGAGTAGTTGATACAAAAAAAAATTACAAAGTTTGCGCTCAACTCTTTCTCTGTTTTCTTCTCGCAATAATATGTACAAACTAAAAATCGATGTTTTTGTTGTGGATTTCTTTCAGTAGTCAAAAGAAGAAAAGCAAAAAGCTATAGCTTTCCTAAACTCATCTTGAGAAAAGGTAATGCCTTCTGGAAACGTTCACAAACAGACAGCACCCCACAACTAGTAAAAAAGTCCATACAAACAAGTCAATCCGATGTCACATTCATTCAATTCCGTATCAACTTTTTAAATCTTCAAATTCTTCCTCTCTCTCTCTATTTCTCGTTGACAGAGTGAAATGCTATACAACAGTTACCCGGACAACTATTTTGTAGCAAAGAAATCTTTTCAAATTTATACCTTCCTCAGGATAATAAAAAGGGCAGGGGTGGTGAAACGGGAATTTCAATGTTGTATGGAAAGAAACACTCTCAGATAGCTTATCTCTCTTTCTCCCACTACGCGTTAGTTTAAGCTTGACAACGACAACGATGATGACGGGCTTTTTCTCATCTTTTCCCCCTTCTCTTGACACTGCTGCCCTTTCTCTCTTTTTCTTTTCCAGAAGTTAATGAATTTGTGAATTAAATGTTTTACTTGTTTTGTATGAATAATAAGCCATTTAAACTCGACACTTTTGTTTCTCTCTCCGGCTTTCTATAACTTGTTCACTAAAAGAGAAACAGTAAAAAGCTTCTGCGTTTTCTTTCTCCCTCGCGTTTTGGCTAATGCCACTTAAAAACTTGATGTTAACTTTTTTCGTTAGTAGAAAAGTGATCTCTCAAGACTCTTTTTTCTAACTATTCTTATTTCATTTTATCATCACCATCGTTATTATTATTGTATATAAAGAGCACGTTGATGAAGAAGAAAACAAAGTCAGCAAGAGAGAGAGAGAGCGAGAGTATGAGACGAAGAGGAGAAGGGGAAGAGGAGAGAGAGTGGAACAGAGCCAACCTACTGCTTAGGAGTTTAGTACATACCATTCAGGTATATATATGTATGCATGCAGACATACAACCGTTCCCAAGAGGATTTTCCAAGTCAGAAAGCTTTTTTCATTATAAATGAGATTTCCCCCTGAGAAAGGGAACACATGGTGAATTTGAATGCTCATTGAGAAGCTAGCAGCAAACCTATTATTATTCCATAGAAAAGATTTTCAGTCTGTCATAATGTCTTCTTTTAGAAAATGCAAAAAGGGTAGAGTTGAGTATGCAAGAGAGAGAGAGAGAGAGAGATGAAGAGAAAAAGACATACCGTTTTTATTCTTTCCAAGAATAACAAATTTCAAATTTAAACATAATAATGGATCATTATACTTTATTACTAATGTACAATATCGTCTGTATAAATATAGATAGTAGATGTACACCTACGCATATCTGTTCATTTTGCTGTCGCTGTTTTTGAATTTTTAAAGAATTCGCAAATTCTGACAGGAGAGTGAACATATATATTCTTTAAGTCTCTTTCCCTATTTATGAGATTCGTGGCCAACTTCTGACAACACGGAAAGTTGGTAAAGGATATGCGGTCAATTTAGCACATACAAAAAAAGTTCATGGAAAGATTCACCTAAAAATTTGTATATAAAGTCTACTTTACCTGCAAATTTTTTCGCGTCTACAGAGTATTCTACAGCTATACTACTACTTTATCCGTTTTTCGCAAAGAAGACGCTGTAAATATTGCTAAGTTGGGGCAAATTGGCTCTCTAAAAAAATTCAATTAGTCAACGCCGGTTTATGGTACATTAAGATTGGAGGAACAACTAATATTGAATTGAGACTGGGCTTTAAAAATGTAATTTAAAAAAATGCCCATTATTATTCTGCTGTGCAGAGCCGTATCACCCCCTTTCCATTTGGATATCACGTCGACCGGATGCCCTTTACTTTCCGTACGAGCGTTTTCAAATACTAAATAATATGAAACTTCTATTGAAAAGGTAATCCGTCAAAGATCTCCAATTTATTTATAAGAATCATGTCATGTGTTTGTCATGCTATGCTGTCATGTTTGGAAATTCAAAGAATATATCTATGCTTGGGTGTCCTTCGAGTTATTTTTATCAACCAGATTACATAACTATACAGAATTTAAATTTTTAAATAAAAAATCGACAAATAAATATTTGCCCCAGATTGACGATGACGACCAGTTAGGTCCTGATCAACGCTCTATATCCCTTTCCAGCAGAGAAACTGCAATATTCCCTAAATTTTACAACAATCATTTGAAATTTAATTTACGTGTGAGTACCTAAAAACAATGAAGCTAGATGTCAAAACCCAACAAACCAGACAACTAAATTAAAAAGAAATTTCCAATGAAGAAACGATTTGCACCGTTGCAATTATTTCTGTCTATTTTCATCGTCTTGCTTCTCATAATAATTCCGCATGAAAAAATCCCCTTTGTACATGTAATGCTTATTAGTGCTTTTGTTGATGGTAATCCTGCAACCCGAGTGACAGTATAACTACCAAACCTTGGAAATACAGTGTTTCATAAAGAAAAAGAAAACGACGACGTGATGATGATAATTATGATGATACACGATCGTCCTTCCTCAACCTTGTGCTCCTCTAATAGGGTTTCGTAACATCTAATTTTCATCTCATTTTCCAATCCTTTTTGACATTGACTACTTTACTTTGAAGAAACCACCACTTTCCTTCCCTGACTGCTATATATGATACTCTCATTTATTATATTTTCTTTATTTCCCATGAAATAATTATTTTTCCTTGACATTCGCCTCAGTGAATCCCCACGTAGCTCTTTATTTAAACCCCTGACTCCCGAATGCCCTTTCTTTTCCTTGTGACAGCAATTAATGGAGCTGAGGTGAGTGACCTGGCACCAAAGTAAACTTCCTCTTTTCATCTGTCACTACAAACACACACGCATCTGGCGTTGTTACCTTTCCCCCTTTTAAATTAAAGTTGGTTTAAGATTTTTTGTGTGTGTCGTTGTCCCACACATCGCTGCACTACACAGATGACAGTAGCGTCGTGCCTAATAAATATGCGGGCGTATCGCTCGCCTCGTTTTGTAAACTAAAGCAATTCATTTTGTCTTGATGTTTCCTCTTTTATAACCATTTCCCCCCATTTCGTTCCAGATTGATAGTCACGAAAATGGAGAAACCAAGAAACAAGTTAAATCTCGATGACGACAATGGCGGTTCCGTCGTCGTCGTCGTCGACGATGATGATGACAAAGTTCAAACTCAAATCTGTGAAACGGTTCTAGTTACAGCGGCAGTGATACAACTGGTGGTGGAGATAATGATGGTGAAAGTTTTTAATGCACACACGCACATTTTCTTACAAAAAACCATCAATATTATCCCATAGGACTCTTTTCAGATGGAACATGTATACCCTTTTGACCCTATATACACACACATACTTTTTCAGATATTATGTCGTGCCAGACAGCCCGGATCAAGTTCTTGTGAACTCTAACCCGATATCAGGCTTTTTGGGAACCTCTTAAAAACCGCCACATGACTGTCTTGAACAGCAGTCTTGGTTACACGATGATGATGATGATGAAGATGAAGATCATGATGAGTATACAGTGTGTGTATTGTCTGGCTACACTATTTTCCCCAGACTCGGGTCATTCATTGCTCAATAAGGAACTCTCTCTCTCTCTCCCACAACACTACAAAAAAGATAAAAAATAGAAAGTTTTATACGGCGACGTTGTTTTTCAATGAGCCTTTCTCTTGGTTAGTGGTTCGTGTGAGTCTACCAGCATCTGTTTTTTTTCTATTGCCTGGCACACAATCCAGTTGTATCGTCCTAACCGTTTTTCAAACTCTGCGTAATGTTCTCGCATTCGTTCCGTACGGTAAAGTGCAATACATTTATTTTGTCAAAAGAGAAACAGGCAAAGAACCAAAAAGAAAAAAAAAGATTCTCACAGTTTTCCTTCCCACCACGACTTGTTCTTTTTCTATTTCTGTACTTTACTCTGCGGTAATTCTTTCCTGCTAGTAAGGAAATCCCTGTAAACTACAAATACTTGGGAACTGCTGAGAAAACTCAGAAACCGTAACAATGAGAAAGGGGGAAAAAGGGAGGGAGGAAAAGGAAAAAAGAGTGAGTGAGTGAGTGAAACGAGCTCATTTGAAACGGTACACTTACTATGATCATCTATACATCCTCCTAATTTATTTGCATGCTGAAAATTTCCACATTTTCTCTCTAGATGCAATTCAAGTCCTCCCAGGAGAAAATCACAGCATCACCACCACTAACACTACTGCTGCTGCTGCTGCTCATTAGAGTATAAAAACGAATTTCTCTCTCTTGCTCACACACTCTGTGCATATTTTTTCTTTTCTTTTTCCGGGTTTAGCACTACCTACTTTTGTACAATTTTTCCAACTCTTTTTCCTTCTTTTCTTTGCTATCCAGTTCAATACTAACAACTTGGCTTCCATTTTTGGTATCACAAGTTTCTTCCTATTCTTGTTGGATGCTCTTGTCATACTTAAACTAATACTCATGCGATTCTTACAACTACTGCTTCTACCATTACTACTGCCACTGCTAGAGCTTTCCTTTAACACGACAGATTATCATCAGAGATTGCAAAAATATGTTTTGTTATATCTCATATCGATTATTACACGGTCATGAAACTTGTTTGACTAACTTTGTTTTACATATTTGTCACATTTTGGGAAAATTTGTTATATTTCATATGCATTCATATTAAGTGGGTTTACATGCATATTTTCATTTTCGCAGTATCTAAACTTGACGAGATGATCACCTGACAAGGAACTGCTGACTGTCTTGATTAAAAAATTGCAGATGTTAAACAAGTGGTTATAAACTTCAATCCTGATGATGCTGATAGCATTAATATTACACATAAGGTATTCGAAGTGGAAAAGATTAAAAACAATCTAGATGAAATTATTACGAATTACGCATTTTTAGTAATCATGCCAAAAAAGTAAGAAAGTCGGCTTCTTTAGTAAATGCAGTTCAAGAGAAAAGATTATGTTGCTTTTAGTAAATAATGCATTATCAACAGCACGTTTCCTAATTTCTTATGCTATACAATTTAATAAAAATAGTTTTATAATTTGTAATTTGTTCCCAGGTGTGAAAATGTCATGTAAACGTCTAACGACAAAGTTACAAAGCGAAGATAAAAGAGAAATAGTTGCGATTTTAAATGCATATTTTATGTAATTTTTTGACAAATTTTTGAGTATATTTGCGTACATATTTTACCTGTTTAGACTGCATAAAATTGCCATCTCTGATTATCATTATCTTATGTCTATTGTTTTTCTTTTCCAGCGTGTTTCCAGTTTGCTCCAAACATCCCATTATTGTGCATTTTTTATTTTTCGATTCATCGCCTCTTTCTCTCTCTCTCTCTCATTCTATTCCTAATTCTATACGCTAAATATGTTAAGCACTTTAGAGAAATCAAGACAAAACTTACAAAGTTTTTTTTTCTCATTTTATTCGGCCGGATACCACCACTGATTCAATTTTAAATTGAACGAACGAGTGAACGAGTTTAGTGCTTTTATTTGGGTAGGAAATCCTTCGTTTCCGCCAGAGTATTAAGGTATTTAGACGCACAAGGACGTTTTTTCCCGGGGTATATGGCAGTGTATTGCTACTGATTGTGACGATGGTTTTGGAGATAGCAGAGAAAACGAGTCGAAAGAAAAGACTGGTTCATACATATTGTGCTGCTTTAAGCGATTCTGTGATCCCGACTCATTATTGTCGCTCACGTAAATGGGCGGGAAAAGTCAACCTAGAAACATGGATTCTGGATAATACACACACACCACGTCGACCTCCGCATGATGTTAGGTAATAAGTAGCGATCAAAACGGCAGCAAAGGACTAGAGGAAAAAATTGGCTTGACTTTGGTTCGAAAAGTGACCTATTGCTTTGTTTACGCAAACACACACAAAAGAGCAATGGACTGAAACTACTGCAAACAGGACACACACTATGGAAACAGGAGTAACTAGTTCATATGTATGCATCTACCTGGCCAAAACGAGTTTTTTGGGTGGGCGGAAAATTGGGAAACTATTTGGCGCGGTGTCGTTCCGCTCATTTACAGGTTTTCAGGGAGAAAATAGCCGGACGCAAAAATAGAAAGCGGGATAGATTTCTGTAATGAAATTCAAGACAGCTGGTGAGAATCATGCTCTTGTTTTGAAGGAGTTATTTTAAAGAAGCTCTTGTGTAGGAAGACAACAGGAAAGAGAAGCATAAATAGGAGCGCACATAAAATATACATTGGGGATGGTAGAGGTAGACAAAAAGTCGTTGGGTGTACAGTGTACACTACCACCACAATACTTTTTTTGTGTTTGGGAAAATAATTTAAAACTTTAGTAGTTGTAGTGGTAGTTGTAGTAACAGCATACAAGGCATTTTTCTTACGGTTCTGTGACTTGGAAACAAAAAAAAGACAGACGAAGAGTAAAAAGGAAATTTTCCAGTTGTACCAGCAAACTAACCAACCAACCGTGTGGGGTAGAGTAGTACACAGCCTGCCAAAGAAGACAGACGCAGGAAGGAATAAAAGTAGAAAAAAAGTTCAAGATTGAAGGTTGAAAAGCAAACGTGTGAGAGAGAGAGGAATCATTTCTCCTACAAGTTCGCATTCTGGTTCTCTCAAGCAGACACACAGATTTTGTTTTGTATGGTTGTACATTTTCAATTGTTCGTGGAATTTCCGAATAAAAAAACGTGCATACTGTGAAAGCAACCCGCGAAGACAGAGTACGATGAAGAATAAGTGAAGACGACGACGAAGATGAAGAGAGAAAAAGGAAAACGAGAGAAAATGCTAATTCTGTGATTTATTGAGATGCAAACGAAATCTTGCTTGCATACAATGTAATAGGTGGATATTGTATATTGTTTTTATACATAGCATCCTTGAGTGCATACCCTCCTCAACCTTTTAAATTGGTATACAAAAAGAGAAAGAGCAAAAAATAGAAATGAAAATTGAAAGAGAAATGGAATGCTTGTTGTAAAACATGTAAATCATTCGACTTTTCAACCTCAGTCTTTTTTCCCTCTTTCTTCCCTTATCCATTCCATCCTCGTCTCCTCCATCTACCTCATCACGATTCAGTGAGCAGGGCAGAGTAGTCACAGACACACACAAGCAGACATGCACAGTATTTCCGTAATTTAACTTTACTTTTAACTAATGCGAGCTACCTAAGGAGTCTAAATCTGAGGAAATTACCACAGCTCAAGAGAGAGAGAGAGAAATATAAGTAAGCAGCCGTTTCCCGTCCGTCTTTCTCCTTCTTTGCTTCAATTTAAGGATTCTTTGGAGCAAAATACAAAAACGCTAGAATTTGTACTTCTCTCCCTATATATTCTTCTATATGTGTACTCTTCTTCATTTTAACTGCTGACGGGTAAAAACTCCACCTATTTTCTCTTTTACCACAAATTTTTTCTTAGATGCACTTTCCCCGATGCACATACTCATAATTTTCCAGGTTTTTAACAAAGAAAACTCAGTAAAGAAAAAAGAAGTAAAGAGAGAATATTTGAACGCGAGGGAGAAAAGTAAGTGGATAGGAGAAGGACAACAATTTCCCCTTAAGTGTACCATAGGAGAAACCGTACTACTGATAGACTTACTTCGAGAGTCTTCCATTTCGCCCACTTTTTCTAATGACGATCTTCATGATGATGATTACAATGACAAAAAAGTTTTCCAAGAATACAAGTAGAAGCATAAGGATATTTTTCAGGACTTTTAGAAAGATCCAGTATTTACTTTCTCCTCGAATTCAAGTGTACGAGACTGTTCATCATGTCCGTAATAGACAAAATGATACCAGTAACAAATAACTCAACCGAAGGGAGCATCAATTTTCTCTGACGACTTTTCAGCAGCAACTGTACCTATTCTGTCGAAACACAGAAGACAGTAGAACAGTACTAGTGTTTGTTTGAAGTGGGGATTTTTTATTTCTCTCAATAAAAGAGTGTCATCAATAACCACACCAAGAAAACCGAGTCGACTGGCAGGCACCAAGGGAAATGAAAGCGAGAGAGATGATCCGTTTCTCCTGTACTATCTTGCACACCACAAAGCATTCTCTGCTTATGCATACTGATGACAAGTTCAATTGTAAGTACGCTGATGGTTTTCTATTTTCCTGAAGAAACGACAACAACCCACGTGATACATCTCCAGAGGACATTAGTTTTCACGGTGGGACTTTAATAAAACTGAAGATGGATGCGGAAATACGAAAGCTTGCTTGTGTCAAAGTTTTCTTTTTTTTAGAAAAAGTTGTCTTTTGGTTTGTTTACGAAATCGTAGTAGCACTAGCAATAAAAAATCAACTTTTTTCCTTGCCTGTCTTTTTCAGTGAAAGCTTCATCTTTGCGTTGGGATGCATTAGGATTTTTAGTCAATTTTCTTCTTTATTTAACTTGGTGTGCCAACTAAATTAACATGTGTAGATACAAATACACATACGCGTGCCAGTATATTGCTTTATATGCATGCCTAACATGACATCCTGGCTTCGGATATACTTTTTTATTGTCGTTTTTATACTTCTTTTGAAAATCAATTTTCCCTTTATTTCCCCCAAATACTTTTTTCGGCGGAAAATATGTATATATTAATGTATGCAGTGATTATGGGAATGGAGTGAAAGAGCGAGCGTAAAAGGAAAAATTGAATAACTCTGGCGTGCACCTAGTTT
>JAHZNB010004362.1:0-15431 GCA_027744295.1 Callyntrura guangdongensis
TATGTCATGCCAAACTATAATATTACGCAGTAGAGTATATATTCTAAAAACAGTTCTATGAGGTCACTGATCTCTATACCAAGGTGCCCGGAGCCTTCTGAGCCCCCATTCTCATTTTGAATTAAAAAAAGCTCCAGCGTTGTCCTACATCACCTAAAGAAAACGTATGTTTCTTGTATACATTTATTTTGCAATATCATCTACACACGTATACAGTTGACAGTCAAAAGTTGATGAAAATTGTTACCGAAGTGTATGAATTACTGGAAATTGGAATTTCATGTAGTGAACTGTATCCAAACAACATTACTTCCCGCAAAGTCGTTTTTTCTATATGTAAACCAATTTTGTTACCATTTTTAGAAAAATCAGTTTTCAGTCTGGTTCCTGTTCGGCTCTTACGCAAGCAGTGTAGTCCTAGTTAGTTTGACTCGGATTAAGTAAGATCAGTAAATATAGATATACCTACCTAATATTGTACGTGTGTGCATGGAACGCAACCACGCTACTACTACATAATATGGAATGACAGTAAAGGTTAGTTTGACAATTTTTAAACTGTATACCTTAAGCCAAGATCAGATAATATATATTTTTCCGATGCGGAGGTAATCCAGTGTAATACACTTTTATGTACACACGAACCATGAGAATCCAATTTCGCTGAGGAAAAAAATAAAAAAGCAATTTCGTTTTTTATTGCAAAAAAATGTTGATAGCTCTGCTCACATTCAGAGTCACAAGATAAAAATTTATTTGCTTTTGCAATCTTAATACTAGCAGATTGTTAAAAATATATGTACATATGTGATGAGTAAATCCTATTAAATAAAAACGCTTAAATTTTATGTTTTGCTATCTTCTCTACTAATCTACTGACCTTGCTTTTGCTTGGAGACATCAACAAATGTACTTTTTACTCAAGCTAGTAGTAAAAACGTTGCTGGAGATTCTCTGGATGGTCATGAGGGTATGTAATTTGAATCATGAATCATGCTGTGGAAATTATGACCAATAAAGGAGTTGATTGTTGAATTGCTGCCACTTAATACATAAAAATCAAGAAATTGTTGTATCTTAATGATTTTCATTTCATTACTGTACACTTATTGATTGGTACTGATTTTTTTTAGCCAGTCAGAAAAATTAATATGATAAAAAAATCGGGCTGTAACGTACGGTTTTTAAGAGAAATTGTTTAGACATTTAATATATTTATTTTTTTACCCAAGTTTGTGTTGCATACCTAATTCCGTTTGTGTATGAGAGTCGTGAACAGCAAGTTTTACGACAGCTTTAAAACTGATAATAATAGAGCCCATGGGATTGTAGCGAGCAATACTGGCTATCATCAACTTCATCAACAACTGCTGATTTCCACCTTGAACAAAGTAATTATTCAAGAAAAACGCATATAAAAGCTTTTTTACTGAAAAAATTAACACGAAAAAGTAATGTGCCTTGGGTGTTGAGGGTTGGGGCCTGGATGTGTTGCTCTTGCAAACTTGAATGTTGACTATTATTGGTTTATTCACAAATGTGGAATGCTGAATGAATGTAACTGCAGATAGGTGTTTTTGTATTTACTCACACAAATGTGGAAGCAGTGGATCCTGCAGCAGTTTTACGAGTATTGTATATTCTATAATTATATGACCTTATCATTCGTTTAGTGCCATTAAAATTGTGATGTTTTATGATAAAAACAGTGTTGTTGTGCATGTAGCAAAAGAAAACCAGTAAAAAATTGTGAATACAGTGACCATAATCACCGCACTACCAGCAGCACCACGGCAGTTGTCAGTAATAAAAATATCTAAACGTGACTTTTGTCATTGAATACCTATATTTTTTCTGATCGCGCGGTAGTAAAGTCTCACTTCCCCGTTTGTGGTCCGCAATCTTGTTGTAAATTCCTAATCAACAGTCACAATTGTAGTGGAAACTGGGAAAAGACGATGTAATGTGTGCAATGTGCACACCTTGCCTTGACTAGTTACCACACAGATTTACTCCTGTTCACAGTACACATGTGTATAATGTGTAGGCGGAGTAGAAGGAGGGCCGACGACAGTGATGATGTTGTTGTTTAAGTTATGACTTTTATCGCATCATAATATTTGATATGGAATGACGCAAAGCAGCTAAAGCTACGATTCTTTGACTGTGAAAGCTCATTTTTACTGCTTTTGCTGAAGTTGTTACATTTTACAGAAAGTCTGGTATTGCAGCTTCATATCTTTCATGCATATACCATGTCTATATTATAAATACTTTATTCTTTATTGTAACATATATACATAAAATATTACTCTGCCAATTTATGCAGACTAGAGTGTATGTTTGACAGTTTCAATTATTCATCAGAATTTTTTTTCTGTAAACCGCAGAAACCTACGTGTACAAATAAAATAATATTTTAGAATAGCAACGCCACAAACCTAATAGAATTCACCCATGTGATTAAACATACTACCAACTAACCAACTACGTGTGTTCTTACCATTTTCAATTGAATCTACATCGACAGCGCCTTGTCATCTTGTATCACAAGCTCAATGATTTTTCTTGCCAAATAAAGAGGTTTCACAAGAGTGCATTATAATAGAGCACAGTTACAGCGAAAAAATATACACTCATTTCTATCAACTGGCAAAAATAATGGGTATTGTTTTCAGGATTTGAAAAGGAATTTAATATAGTTATTGCAGAGCATACAGTACACATGTTCCTATCCGTGTTTGAAAGTTCTTAATGAACAATCAAACCAATCATTACCAACTAGATTATTGACAGTCCATCTGGTTTTTCCTAGATAATCAGAAGAAAACACAAAAACCGAATACTTTCTATGATTTGCTGTTTCTATTATTATTATACATATACATACCTACTTTGACTATAAGAATTTGAGCTGCATTCAGGTTATTCATTATTACTGCTGATTCAGCAGTGCTGAGCTAAGGAAAAAAATGCGTAAAAGGAGCAAGCATAAGTTGTTCCGTGTACAAAAGGAGGTGCAATAATGTAAAACATTTTGGTTTAATTTGCGATAGCATCCCAATGATGATAGCAGCAGCAACAACAACAACTTCATTCTCTGTTTTGAGATTAGAGCTTTTCCTTAACTTGATTGCCGGTGAATTTCCAACAAGCTTATTGTAATATAATCTACACACATATATAATCCCAGCTAATTTTCCTCTATGCGTTCAACTGGCGAGGTCTATTATATTTATAATGAGAATATAGTAATTATTTCGGTTGATGAGAGATGCAGATACAAAAGTCAAGAGTTAGCTATTCACTATAAAGTATATACATAGATATATATCCTGGTAAAAAGAGTAAAACTCTTCAGTGAAGAAAAAACATAATGAATACTACCAACAATGCGCTTTTACAGAGTGATGATACCGCCGCCGCTACCGTAAGCTTGCTGGCTAAAGAGAAGAGATGATTATGTTGATGATGGGATGCAGACAATAGTTAAATTTTTAAAACTGTGAATATAACGTGTAATTACGTTGATCGAATGCCCGTGCCTTGTATTAAAAAAGCATCATATCCTAGGAGAGCGAGTATTGTTGACCAGTAACAAAAGCACACAAACGATTAGGTAGGTATTGTGCGTAGAGACAAGAATAGGGCGAGAGGGAGACAAACGGATACGAAACCGCTTTATTATCATAAAATCACGGTAGAAGTACTCAATAGATAGGAGGATTATAGACAGCAAAAAAAGAATACGGCGACATTGAAAACGGGACCTAAAGAACTTTATTAGGGAAGCTACTGGCGTTGCTGTTGATAAGACATGCGACGACGACAACGGCGATGATGATGTATATTATCTGGAATGAATGTCAAGTAAGGTAGTAGAATAAAAAATGTGAATCAGAAAACTCCTTTAATTCGATGATCGCAGATACAAACAGATAGGTTCATTCGCGACAACCATTTGCCATCATGTCTTGACTACGTGAATTTATTATGATGTGATGTAATCATGTAGGTTGGACGGAGGCATATACGATGATGAAATAGCAGTAGTTAGTTAGTTGTAAGCAGCAAGTTGCTGATATTTGATACGTCAGTAATAACATGATAAGTAGTAGTGGTAGTAGCAAAGGCAAATGGGTGTTTACTAAAACTACTGGCGGGGATGCTTTTTTTTACTACCACAACATTATCATCATCTTATCACTATACTCTCAACTTTCGACACAGACATTTTTATAGCTGTTAATTGCAGTTTTACCTAAAAGTAAACTGATAAATGGCGCAGGATTCTCAATGACATGGTCAACAGTATCCTGAAGCATGAAAAATTCCTTGCATTTTAAAAATAAAGGACACACTTGTCGTCTTGTGTGAAATACAAGACACATATAATTGTGTACTATTTTTATGTGCATCGTCGACGTCATAAACTGTTTTGGTTGCTTACTACCTTTTAGAGAAAGATGAATTCACACATTACATTACACTGAATGAGTTAACCAAGCACTAAATTTTCATTATGTTTTTTTTTGTTGCAGGTAAGCTTTCAACACGTCACAGCACGTTCCATTTGTGTATGATTCATCCTCTTTTCTTTTTGTCCCTCATCTTGTCCCAAATTCCACTGTGAAAATATATTCGTCGTTCTCCTATACTTATGGGTCGTTGGCTTGTGGATTCATGAAGTACAAAAATGATAAAAGGCTCACGTACGGTTGAATAGGGTAAGTGTAAACGTAGTAGCTGTGTTCGCGTCGTCATACGTTGTCGTACTTACGAAATCAGTCTCATTTTTTCGTGGGCGGTGAGGGTTGATTGTGGAGTGGAGAGCCAGACCAAACTGTAATCTTCTTTTGGTAAGACGAGCAAAATAATTTCGTACTCTTTGTGGTATCTATGTACTCCTTGACGAATCAGATTGGTTGGTATTATATTTTTTGAATTGAAAAATATGTACCTATGTGCGAACCGGAAAATGAAATCCTGAAAATCCAGCTTATTTATTTTCTAATTGAACTCGGGAAAAGCGCTAGAATGTTACGAATGAATGCAGCATAATATATTCCCCTTCTGAACGAACCCAAAAATAAGACGGATACGAACGGATAAGTTGACATGATAATTTGCACGTGGAGCACGCGGTTTTTTGCCCGGAAGATGATTGGTGAATGTACTCCGTTGGTCTGTGAATCAAAAAAGGAAGAGCCTCCAGTGTAGTACGACATGTATACTAATAATATAGCATAATATTATTCTTCCTTTTCAAATCACTACTCACCACACACTTCCACACACTGCAAACATCCTTACTGCAACGAGCGACATGTCACAGTTGACAGTACTTGACAGCTAGTATTTTAACAAAATTACGCACACATCGACTCACATCATCAAATGAAATGAAACAGAACAGACACTGAATGAACCGTATAGATTGATACTGGGAGTGCAGGCAGATGTGTATTTAATGGTATTTAGAAGCCACCAATCCTTCTCATCATTCTCGTAGTAAATTTCAACATCGCTTTATCATGTCGGAAAATTTATTTGAATGAGAGAAAAGTTCAAGGAACTGTCATTCAACAACCGCTCACTGTTTGTTTACTACCAACAGAACATGCTCACTCACACACACACCAACGAAATTATGCATTAATAAAATGCTCATTCACTCCATGAAGAACACGATCAGCTTTTAGGGCTGTGTTCTATATGACATGATATAAAAGTTTGTACATACTATACTCATGCTTTTTTGCTTGACTTGACCACAGGCAGATCATAATCAGTAACCGTTACACAATAATACTGTAATGACACATGACAGCTTATCATCATCATGACCACTTTTTAGTGCCACAACCATCAGTTTTACTTCATCCCAGGTTTTTCATGCTTAGGTCGGCTACCTTACTATACTAACTACCGGTGGAAGAAGAACATCAAAATCAACATCAAACCATGCCATCCTTCAATACATATTCTTTCACCGTTGCCATTTCGCATCCGCAGCATAGGTACAAAACTCAGTATAAGAGAGGGAATACCATCATGATAGGCCATACAACACAAGAATGGAGATTGTATGCTGGAGAGAGGGAGAGATTTATTGACAGTCACAGAGACGGACAGATGTATAACTAACCAGGAAAGAAAGAGCACCGTGTAATTAATTAGACAAGGAAATAATGGTCAGGATACATATCAGATGAATTTCATAGCTGAAAGCATTTTTACGACTCTATAACCCTTTCAAATATCATCCTTTTATGTGGAATGGTGCATCACGCGTCGTCGTATACAAATAATATGCATTCCGCTGTATACACTCACGTTCCGTTGTAATTGTAAATTCTCTTTTTGAGTCGTTTTGTACACGTATCCCAACTTTTTTTTACCTGCTGGATACTATTTTGCATATTATGATGCTGTTTGCATGTTTGTGCGGTATGCTAATCATTAAAAGTATCTTATTCATCATATTAACTTTGTATTGTGTATATTTCAAGTTATTACGTACGCTCGTACGCACAACAAAACCATCTTACAACCAGGGAGACATGAGACATGTCTTGTGTGAACGAATACCTAACCAAAAACGTTGGGCTAGGCATACCTCCCATACGTGCTGCATTTATTTCTTGTTAGTTTACCAGAAAATTTTATTTTTTATGTAATTCATGCATACTTACGTATTGAAAACAACTTTGGCAAAGGATATTTACATCATTTTACGACTCGGTTTTACGACCATTTTTTTTCTCCTTCTGTCAGAGATGAGAAGAACTAACAAGCAGGGAGACAAAATTTTGTCAAAACCGCAGTCCACCACACACACTATTTTGTTGTGTTTACCAACCCCTTCAGTTTTAAGTACGCTCACAACACTACACCACATCGTTTATATGTGGCAGCAACACAACGGCAGAATATATAGCTGAAAAGATGAGTTGATGACGGTATTGACCTAATAAATATGTTGTACACGCGCTTATCGTAAAAAAAAGTCCAACTCTTTTTTTGTCTAGGTCTCTCTCCCAACTTATTTATTTACCTAACTTCAATGGCACGGTTTTACTTTATCGCTTGTTGTTATTGTTGTTCGTTGTGTTTATGTCCTGTGAAGAGAAAGAGCTCAGGGAATAAAAAGGAATTGCGGATATAACCATTGCATTTTTTGGCGGACATTGTAAAATAAAATCTCTCTCGTATGAATGAAAGATGTTGATACACACGAACAGAGTTTTAACATGAACAAACAAACTGTTCATATTGTGTTTATGTTTTATGGATGTCCAACTGTCTGTTTTTTTGTTTAATGTGATGTTTTATAGAGAAGGACACAAAACTAAAAAAATAACTGCGTTTCTTTATATCCAGGCGGACTATAGAGTAGTTGTGAGCGATCAATGAATACTACCCGGCGATATCCGATGCTCGTCTTTGTGAATATATATACTTAGGTATTTTCCGCTTTGCTCATTTTCTCTGTCACTATTTTCAAGTAGATTTTATTCCTCTGTGTATATAGGTATGGTATATCATCATTATCCTATAAACTTGGCGTTTCTCTCCTATTTTTTTAGGGAGATACAATAATATATGGTTAAAGAAAAACGCCAGGTGAGTGGTGGCTGGCCGATCATGAAAGGTTTAACAGCAATAAAAAGGGATAAAGGCAAGAATCATAACATTTAGGGGAATATAGAAGAAGAGTAAGTTCAGGAGGGAAAGGGTCGACTGAATAAAATTTTTAGAAAATGAAATGATCTCTATTTATTTGGATGAAGATGGATATAAGCGTAGGTACAGGGTACATATAAGACTTCAAGCTCAGTAAATTATATAATGTTGTGTGCCGTGTGTGTGCATTCAGTTTCATGTTACCCATGGTCGTTGCCCAGAACCTAAAGGCATCACCCAAGGGAGCATGTCATGCATACCGATATCTCCCCGATATAAATGAATGCCCTATGTGATAAATTTAGCTGGGAAAAGAAGCTTTATTTCCCTTAGAGTGTCGTGTAAGCAGCAGGCTACTTTACTTTTACTCCAGTTTAGAGCTTGCTCTGTAAATATCCCTGTATTACACATTTTGTGTGTGTAGTATGTGCGTCTGTTGGACCGTGCCTGGGCTACAGCCATGTGGAAGCACGTCACGCATGCATGAGCATGAGCATCAACATAAATAATACGGAATTTTACTTTCTTTCCAGCGTTTTATTAAAGTCACTGAACCGGAGCCTTTGACAAAAGTAGATCAACAGCAACGAGTCGATTAAGAGGCTCCCTGTGTGCAGAACACGTACTAAGGCTGCCTCCTGTACACAGACATTACGGTGTATAATAATCAGGCTAAACAATGTAAAAGAATTACAATAATGCACATTGTCATTCATATGGACCAGGAAAGTTATTACCCATATAGCTTTAGGGTGTCGTGTCACTGTGATCATTCTGAGCCTCATCCTTTTCATCCCATTTTGTATCATGTATCATTAAATACGCTGTCGTGTGGTGAAATTCACAATGCCAATCACTCTTCTTCTAATGCTTAATGCCTAATTTAAAGTGTATGTTAAAGGAAATGCGTGTATGTGTGGGTTCGCTTTTAAAATTGATCCACCGTTTCCAGTTCACTTCGAATTACAGTTTTGTAGCTGTAAAAGAGATACAATTTATAAAGTTTATGTATACGAGAAAGCTCACGTATTTATTTGCATTCCCTGAAGAGTTATAAAAAAGTGCATACCTTTAAAGCAGCTGGAAAACGATAGCTTACTAATGTGTACACTCTGTGTGTACCCACACAGTTTCATCATCAACGACCCATCAACATTATAAACTTGACGCTAACGAGGGCGAAAAGTTACACTGCCGAGGTGAATGATGGCAGCTTTCATTCAATTACTTTAATGGACTTGGTTTGATGATGATGATGATACTGATATGAACGATGTTGCGAAGCATATGACTAATATTATTATGAACATCTACCTAGTTATGAGGCGGTAGTGACGACGGAGGTAACCAAACGGATTTCATATCCACCATATACCTTGTTGTTTTACGTGAAAAATGTTGAGTGAAATAAATAGTGTGTATATATGTATTCGTTTGCCGTGTTGTTTTTGCTGCTCCTTTTGATCCTGATGATGAAGATGATTTTTAATGATAAACGACTCTACATGGTAAATAAAGTCATGCTTGCGTTGGCTCAAACGAAATTGAAGCATACAGAAATCCTTATACAACTTCTGTAAAGTCTGGAATCTTGGCACAACTTCTACCAATACTCTTATATACGCCATTATATACGAGATTCATGATTCACATCTTTCTTCATCCTAGTAAATAACGAACTGCACAATCTGTCATGTAATCTTTCTTTATAGAGAGAATGTTAGATTTATTGGCTCATTTTCCCTTGGATATTTATTTCTTTGGATCAAATATACCTAATCGATCATTATAGAAAATTTCCAAAAAAACCTGGAATACATGAGATTAAAACAACACTTCTTCTGATAGATTAGGGTTTCTAGCGTTTAGGTCATTAGGTCATATTGTTGAATGTAGGGAATGTGCGCTCACTGGAAAACATCTCTAGTTTGCTTTTGTTTGAGATAAAAAGGGAAAGGAGCTTGAGATTAACTAATTATACCAGGAGAACCTTAAGCGTGTCCTACTTCCACCAGTAGTTCAGTTCAGGGTAGATCAGCAGAATGATAAATCATTTTTATCGTGAGCACAAAGTATGAAATTGGACATTGATTCCTTCCTGAAGACGATGTCGAAAGAAAGTAAAGGGCTGTGCTCCTGCATCAGTCAGTACTTGTCTTAGTTGTCTTACAGAATTTTTGGTTTTGGCTTGTATGCATGTACACATAGCATGAATGGTCTATACTACCATTGTACTCTCCCTTTTCAAAGAAATTTGCGAAAAAAATCCTGATGATTAATTACGAAGATGGAAAGTTGTAACAAAAGAAGGGTAATGAGAAAGACGTATATTTATATACGGACATATAGATTACATAATATACTAATTTAGTTCATCGTCAGTCAGAGTAGTAGTCAGACTGACACACAACGACAAACAGGACGAGTCCTGGGTACTCACGCAGCTATACACCCATAAATTTTATTTTCATATTTCACCCAACTTGTTTGTTGGCGGTTGGCGAAGTAATAAAATAATTTGTAAGAAGGAGAGCCTACATGATAGATGCACAATTTTTTGTGAAGGGGTACAACGCCACAACTCTTGAGGCAGATGAGCACATACATTCACACTAAAAACATGTAGGAATATAAAGAAGCAGCAGTGGTGTTTTTTGTGTGAAGAAGGTTCTTAACGAATCCCGAGTAATTTGATTTCCTTCAATCAGCCTCCCTTTTGTTTTCGTGTTTTTTTTTCTTCCTCCGTCTCGTCTTTTGTTGGCTGCCACACTGCTTTTCTGTGAGATCAAGGATCCAGTATCCAGCCTCTAAACGAATTTACTACTTCTGAATCATCTGAGAACCAGGCTGGAGCTTCTTTTTTGGAGTTTTCTCTCCCTGATCTTTTGGCACTGGCGCCAAGTGGGGCTCTCATCATTTCATCTCTATAATTGTAGAGGGAAGGTTTTTGTAGTTTGTAGTAGTCCGAAATAGAAGCAGAAGCATCTCGTTTACTCGTCTGCAATAGTAATCTTACACACTATTCTACTATTATAACAACTCTAGGATAACCGTTTTTCCTTTAGTGCACTTTAGTGTCTATTAAACCGTACTCTTCCGTGTGTGTGCATACAGGCGTGTATTTTTTTATCAAGAAGATTACATGAAAGACGAAGAGTTGATGGGTAAAAGAAGGAGTTTCATGCTTTCGGTTTTCCATGTTTTATCTCAATCTCTTTTCTGTAACGTGTGTGCAATGAATGTGTAAGTACGTTGCATGCAATCAACCAAGTACTCTCAAACTGACTGCATCTCATTCAGCCCTATTATGTTACTCTCTCGATTGACTTGGCTACTTTTCACGACTTGTCCTTACAAAACGATGCAGAGATTAGCTAGTGTTTTATATTATGTAAGAGCGTAAAAAGCAATCTCTATTAAGATACTGCTTTGTAGTCAGATTCTAGTAATGGTAGTAGTAGCTTAAGCAGTTAAAAGTTAACCCCTGAGAGTAAAAAAGCGGAAAAGAACACATAAAGGCTTACACATATATACATATATTGATATTATACAATCTGCTTCCATCCGAGAACAAGCTGTTCTATCTGGATTGTGGAGTGGATGGTGTTTTTGTGTAAAAGACATCCATCAATTTAACGACTGGATTCGAATGTAGTACTTGCTACTGGAAACAGAACTAGGTGGGTGGAATAAGTCGAGTGGACAGAGAGAGGCAGCATTTCAGTGTGTTGTCGACAGAATTTGTCATCATTCATGAGGGTGTCTTATATGTGCTTCAGATAGAATGCGGGAACACGACGACGAGGCAAATCGAGAATGTTGTATAAATAAACATGAAGGAGATTTGAAAAAGAGACAGATTTACTACTACCACATTTATGCTGTTCCCTGCTCATCAAAGACAAAAAAGAGAAATTTTATCCAGTAGTAGCGAAAATAGTCCATGTGCAGTTTTTATGTTCATGTTGTCATGTTCATATCAGATTTCCTCTCGTAAAACTCAAATTTGATTACCTCTAGTGTACTTTTTAAATGTATGGCGGTCGGTGGGGCATATGGTACGGCATGAAGGCTACAAAAGCTATTCTCTAGAGTTATTCTCTGTTTGACTGTTTTTTGGAGGAGAAAATTTGCCCTGGTGCATCCAACAAACATAAAACTACAATTTCTCCTATTGTTATTTTTATGTGCATGCCTGTTTTCGAGGGTTTGAGCAAAAATTAGGTCATTTTTTGTGTGGACTTATTGTCATTCATAATACGTAAATTCCAGACATTAAGCACACATGCTTAATTTCAAATAAACGAGCGGCGTTTTTTTCTACGGGGGCATTACTATATTATGAATGTTGTTGTGTATATAAATAAACGGTTGTATTTTTCAAATTTGCGCCTGATCATCCGAACTCTGAACATAGAATAAACAATGCAAATAGATTTTTTGGGGGTCTTAGCATTGCATTAGTGCACTATATGCAGTGACAAAAAATTGTGAGTTTGTTCATCAGGAACACTGCTGTTTTATCCTCGATGTAAGTACATAAGCCGAAGTTTTATGAAGCGTATGAATGGCAAGGCACTTTTACTTTATTCATCCGCTTACAAACATTACGTCATCGTCATTACAATACTTAACACCTCGTGATGATGATATCGTATATGTTTGATGTGTCCATGCAATATTATTGCAAAGTAAAGTACATCATAAAATATAGACATGACATGTTGGTGGCATGGTTTGATGATTCAGTGTTGATTTTCTCTTCAATTTTCTGGTATTCTTTCCCGACGAACATGGACTAGGCCTTTAGGATTGACGTTTGTTTGATGACCATGATGATGCTTTGATGCTCAGGACAAGCAGTAAAAAATTTCAGTATGTGTTTTGACAAAAGCTTTAGAATGAGCACAATAGGTTGGCCAGGCAAAGAGAGAAATGGCAATGAAGAGTAGAGTGAGTGAAAGAGTCCAAAAGAATTGAGTGATATGAGTGATGATGATGATGATGATGT
Organism: Callyntrura guangdongensis; assembly: GCA_027744295.1. Classification (NCBI taxonomy): domain Eukaryota; kingdom Metazoa; phylum Arthropoda; class Collembola; order Entomobryomorpha; family Paronellidae; genus Callyntrura; species Callyntrura guangdongensis. Next base: position 12,698 of record JAHZNB010004362.1, read on the forward strand.
TGTCGTTATAAGTAGTGAAGATTTTTCTCGCAATAAAATAATCCATTATTGTGTTCCTGTCCCAAAAACATGTAACATGTCCATATGGCCTGGAAAATGAAAATAGAATCCAGGGACTTTTTTTCAATTCCTACCAAAAAGCACTTTATCCACACAGACTTGCAGCACCATGTATGCATATACAGGCATTTTTTGGGGTGTTTTTATGGTTGTCTGAAATCTGAGGAAACAGGAGGGCAGAGTAGAATAATCAATTGATACATTTGGCATTTGGAGGTGTGAATAGTGTGAATCCCCCAAAACCATAAGCAAACACACACTCATTCCCTAACAGTCAACGGCGACGATGAGCAAAAAAGAAGGATCTAATGTGTAAATATACCTTGTGAATAATCGATAGAAATCAATCTGAAGCAGCCGTGACCAGTCCCAACGAGAGTCATCATCATCTGGCTCAACACAAAGTACACACAGAGAGGCCATAAAGTATATACACGTACGCACGGTTCTGTGTGATGTAAACCATAAGCACCTTTAGGGTAATCACCCAAGAACCTTTTTCAAAACGAAAGAGGGGGAGCGGATTTTTGGTGTGTGCCAACAAAAAAGCAAACAGGACAATAAGGCCACATAATGCTAAAACAGTATAAGAATACAACAACAGAACGCCGACAATAATAAATGCTTTTGAATACTGACCCTACATTTATTGCCATTATGATGACCCTGCGCGCAATAATCACTTAGTTTTAGGTGTTCCCTCGAACTCATTGCATTATCCCATTTTATGTAACTGCTGTCGTTGCTTGAGGATTGGGGTTTATTATCAACAAATGCAGGAGCAATATGCACCATCAAAGAGTGATAACGGAAACCTCGAGCCTGTGCATCCCGAAAAAGGAAAAGATTAATTGACGGCTCTAGTGTGTACAGTACGTACGGCATGCTAGACAAAGTTACATGAGTAATTTGAAAATCTGCACACATTCCTGTTGTTTTTTTACTTGATCTCGCAATTCTCGCATCACCATCACATGACACGTTGTATTCAGTAATTAAGGAACATATCTTTGCTGAGAGAACGTCTTTATTTCACTTATTACCACAAGGTCTTTGACAAAGCTGCCGCCATGCCATTCTGATAAAAAAGTGCAATCTCATTTCTACTGATAAACGTTCCGATTCTTTTAGTACACTGTGTACTGTGCACACACATACTCCATGAATCAGCACATTTTTATGAATAGTTTGTACATTACGTCCGCACTACCTTCAGTGATAGTAGCATTTGTCTACCGTGTGGACATTACCTAGGTTTGCTGGTATGTACAATTTTGGGTTAACACGGGAAATTGTGGTTTATCCATTACTGCAAATAAAAACACAGCTTGCCTGGTTTCCTCAAACTGATAAATGAATTATTTCATATCGGTTATTTTTCTTCCTGACGCCTTGTTATAGTATGAACCGCGGCACGCTAAACAATGTTTGAAAAAAAGCGAAGCGAAATTCTTGAGAGCTCTGTGTTTGTAGCGGTATGTGCTACTGCCGTGTAATACGCCATTTATTGTGGAGTTCACATCTGCGTCCATACATCGCCGTTGTCCGTCCATTCAAAGCCGTTTGTCGTAGGTAACCCCAGTGGAAACGATTCGTACTTTTTTATATTTACTAGAAATAAAAAGCTGCTAGCTACCGGGGTCTCTCTGTAAGTCTTTCCAGGGAGCTCCAGTTTCGTTGAACATGTAGACCAAAGAAGCAAAGCAGAGGCATATGGGTTTGCATGCTACTCACTTCTTCTCACCGTCCACGTAGCAGCAAACAGTTTTTCTCTACGTGTTTCTGCCAAATGGTACTTATAGGTGCTACTGTGAATGTTGAATGCACAGGAGCTGATGAAGAGCAAAAGTGGTTCTCCCATCAGCAGCAGTTACAAGCAAGAGCATATATGTAGTGGTAGGGATCCATCGAACAAGCAGTAAGCAAAAGCTTCTAGGTAAAACCCACTCTCAACTCAACTCTCGTCTCCAGTCACTCGGTAACACGAGTGGGATTTGGTGGGCTAAGAGGAGCTCTCGCTGAAAATCGCTTTTTGAAAAAGTGTACTTGCAAGTACGTGCGGACCGTCAGTCACAGTGAAACAAAAACAGACACGATAATAATATTACTATATTCCTGTGAAAAGGGGTATACCCCGAAAAAAAAGAGTAACACGTTATACCAATCTTTTTTGTGCAATGTTAAACAACAACTTCCTAATCTAAGAAATCACTCACTCATCATCATCATTTTATTTTATCTGCAAAACGTTTTGTGAGTAACAAGACCACATACGAGAAAGAGAGAAATTCACCAAAGAAAAAAAATCCTAAGGTTAATGGCAGAATAAGTAACAACAAAAGCAAACGTGGAAGGAATTTTATTGAGAGAAATACTTTTTCACTCCTCTGTCTCCTGATTTCTGGTGAAGTTGAAGTGCCAGACACATTTCTTTACATTAAATTCATAAACAATTAGCCTGTACCCACAAAACACAGTGCCGTCTTCGTCACAGTATATACCTGTTAATTCAGAGATGTACATACACACACATAAGATACGTTAACATTATAAATTGTGTGTATGTAGTACAATAATACATCATCTCTTTATCTATTTCTACCCATAACTTTTTCTCCTGTTAAAAACCTCCTGATCATTATACAGACAAACTACTTGGGGAATCTAAAGAGAC
>JAHZNB010004363.1:0-13120 GCA_027744295.1 Callyntrura guangdongensis
TCTCCTAGTACCAAGACACCGGTGCATTAAAAAACAAAATACCTTATAAAGTAAACAAGTAAGTTTACTTTGAATATAATCAAACAGGTTTCAAGTTTATGCGAAAGGGAACTACAAAAATGCAACAAACAAATACAAGGAAGCCTTCAAACATCCACCCAGTAGAAAACGCTAGACATGCGAAGCGTGAATGGGATTGCTGAGCATCAGCGGGGAGAAAACTTTTACTGTAGATTATTTCCGAAACTTAAATTATAGCGAAAGATATTCCGTTGCCGGCAGAGATGTGCGGTGTGGTGTTTGAAACAGAAATGGTGAATTTTTTTTTAAACAATTCCTTAGTGTACAATATTTTTCGAGAACTTCACGAACTAAAGTAGTATTTATTGATGGCGGTCACTACGATACTGCTGTACACATCCGATAATTCTGATTTGCCCAGAAAACCACATTTTGGCGTGCCAGCTGGTTAATTACTCAAGGAATAAATCGACCACTAAACGTCTCTTTTAATCAAGGTATCCCTTATTTACTCTGGATTTTAGTCATTGGAAAGATTTAAGTGAGGATCAAAGCAAAATAATATATATAACAAATTCAAAACAAAACACCGCACGACGCAACAACCATTCAAGTTGATTTTTGTCAAAAATTTCTGGTGGTATAAGAGTGGTAGTGTTGTCGAATATAGTCGTGTCTGAACAAGCAGTGCAAAATCGACGTACACACTCTGAAGGTAAAGAAAACATCTAGGGACTTCTCCATGGATTTTGAATTTTGATGCCGACTGCTGTAAATTGCATCTATCGATTTCCTACACCTCAACAGTATATCTTTCCAACAAACAAGACAACAATTTTTTTCTTAGCCTAGTGGTAATCTCAATTTTAACGCAGTTGTAAGTGGCAAAAGTATACTTATGTACGCTAAAAACTTTTGAAGGTGGGTGAGCTATTAAACGCAATTAGTATTAAGAAATGCTTGACAAATCCGAGCCTTTTCTGATCAACGTTTAATAGATAAAAAATAAAATATTTATTACACCGGGGTCGTTTGAAGAACTATTTTGGAAAAATTCTCTGACCTAATCAATCTGGAGTTGGACCAAATAAATCTTACACCTCACAAACATGTCAGTTTTTATATCCTGGACCTGGAGCTCTATCGTCTACAGCAAACAAAATTCATGCTCAGAAAATTATATATAAACCAATGACGAAGAATACCACCATCGAACTCGTATATTGATGTATCCAATTATGGCAAAACTGACCAACACAACTATTTACGTGCTTGAATTTGAATCCTAGTCGAACCCGAGAACATGGCAGTTTTTTCCGGTTTTACACTTGTTGACATAAGCATATCAATTCAACTCCACGATGATAAGTTCAACTCTAAATTGTCATATTTAATATATAAAAGCACTAAATATTAGTATTAACGTGTAGCGTTTTAGCGACGACGATAAAAAGTTGATAAGACAAAATTGCAGCGACTACTTTGAACGCCATTTTTGGGAGTTTACCCCGAAATACGACACCAACCTTGATTCCTCGCAGCATCTCCGAGATTATTTTTATTTAGACAAACACCGCGCGATTTTGAAATGTATTATTAATTAGTTGGGTATACTTAGGACTTTTAATGATGGTATTAAAATGTTTTGACGTATGATTTTAATTTATAAAAACGTTTGAAATTTTTTCACAAATCTATGACATAGAAAGTTACACCACAATTCCGAATCCGATTCATTTGAAGAGGATGGTTTCTCATTTTGGACGTTGTATTTCGGTGTGGCTTTTTGTGCATGTCCAACTTGGGCAAGTTGAAACTCTCTAGATGATTTCAGGTATATGTAGGAATATATTTTTTGTTTTAGAAAATATAGTTTGTTGTTTATTTGTGCGCAATAAGGGTTCAACAATTTAGCATTTTCTTTGGAAGTAAATATTTTGTTTTTCTTGTAGGATTACGATGAAACGACGACGACGAGTGCAGTCAACAAAGTTAGCAAATATGAAATACCGACAATAAATGAAGTAATGAAACTATTAACTAAAGTTGTACACCAGTGAAAGAATTGACTATGAACTTCAATTAAACGATTTATTTATATTTCGTAAGTTCTATGTTACGATCTACTTTGATTCGAAATTTCAAGATTTAGAAACAATTGTTTTCCCGTCATTTGAAGACCTTGTTTCCTGAAACTTGTTATTTAAATTGTTACTTGCTAAACCGATAATGTTAAGAGTTATCCTAGTTTTTATCTGCCGACTTTGCCCTTTGTAGTTTTTATGTGGTGCATCCTCCAATTTCTTTGGCTGAACACGTGCTATGAACATGCGCATACTAGCATTGCATCAGGGGCACACTTTTTGTAACACAATTTGAATACTGAATGCTACCATAAGTAAATATTTAAAATTTTCCTAAACTTTCATTCACCGGGATTTTTAATTAATGGTGATATTGTCGATTTATGCAGGAGCTGCTTCAGTTTTGCGACAAAGACTCTGTATTTTATAATATTACAGTCAAAGTTGTAACGCAACAAGGGAACTTTGCACTTTGGTTTTACTGGTCATTGTTTTCCATATTATTTTGTTTTTATGAGTTCAGATAAACAACAAAAATGAATCACAACTACCTTTACGAATAAATAGGCATGATTTTAAATGCGTTTCTTATCAATAATTGCTATGGTACTGCATACACTGATAGAATCCCAATGCATTATTACATCACTTTATTATAGACGGAATATAACAAATAGAACATGGACTGACTAATTTGCGTTCCGAATGGTAAAAGGTCTCTTGTACTGTTGACATTGCTGTTTCATAAATAACCTTGCAATAAATGAGACAATTTATCTCACTTTGGTCTATAGTTTATAAATAATATAAATATACAGAATATGTAAACATGACGGTTGTTAAGCTGACATGTGGTGTTGTTTTGTCAGCAGCAATGAGTAAACCTTGTAACCCCAGATATTATGGAAAACATTGGTACGATTAAAACATGTTTATTGGGTTATCTGAAATGAGTTACAGCTTGACCTTGCAAGATTGAACTCTTCTTAATTCTTCATAGTCCATGAATTAAAAAAGCGTACTTTGAATACCCCAGAAATGCATTGAAAACAAACATTATATCACGTGCACCAACTTGTTTATACAAATGCTATAGCTTCTAGCAGGTTTAATCGATTGGAATTTTTCAAATGGAAAGTTAGTGCATGTTTCTTTTTTATTCGATAATTCTCTTTTTACTAGGAGACATCAACAGGTGTTAGCGGAACCTGAGTTTTGCAATAAATGAAAAATATTACAGCTGACACTTAAAACACAATTCAGTAAAAACAATGTTTAAATTTTTCACCAGCGATTTAAGCCGATTCTTGTCAGCATTCGAATCACTTTTTTTATGTATATAAAGTAATTTTAAGTTTTTTAACACATAACTTCTGCGTTTCATTTCAATATGGAGTCGTTACATTTTAGCTGCTATATTTTATTTTTGTGAAGTCCCATCATTCCATCATCACATCAAGCACTCTGTCATGCTCTCCACCTAAGATACTTAAAGTTACACCCGGATTAACCTCCACCCCATCAGATGTTGTCACACGGTCATAATCTGTGCATTAAAAAACGCACCTGTCATAACCTTAGCTTACCTCTAGTACATTGTACTAAAAACTCGTTTGTAAAAATTACTACCCACACTAGTATACACCATTTATGCAGATAAATTGTTTACGGAATCCTGTTCTCAGTCTCCAAATAGATATTTTTCACCATTGGAAACCTCAGTTTTAACTAACACCTGACGGTGTTCCCTCGTTCGTAACTAGTTTTTAATTACTTTGTATTTACTTCAAAACTCCTTCTACGTACAGATCAGTTTTCAATTCACTCTGACGTAGTTTAATTTTTCAAATTACATACCAACAGGATGTACCCTGTAAATACCACTTATCTTTGTACTTCCTGAAAACACGCCGTGCATATACAACCAAGCAAAAATAATATATTATTATGATTTTGGTATCACAATCACTAAATCAAACGATAGGAATAAACTGTTACCAGACGACAGTTTTTCATTATTGCTACGATCGTTGCGTCTTTAAAGTGCTATATTAAAACTAGTATTTGCAAGATTTTAAATGGAAAAATGTGCATCTTTTACCGGTGGTTTCTTCACTTTTGTGTTAGTTTCCATACTACTAAATCAATCAAAATATATTTCTTCAATGTGTCCTTCAGCAGCACAATTCCTTGGACGAGTGGGAGTCAAGAGCTATTATGTTAACAACACCTTTGACATTGTAAGACAATTTGCAAGTTTTAATTTAATTTTGAAAGCTCTTATAAAAACCTAACTATCATTTAACATTTTACAGGACTGGTTTGAAGCGAAAAAGAGTTGTGAAAACATTGGAATGGACCTTGCGATTATTGAAAACGATGATGAATTAAAGTTCTTGAGTAATGCAACACAACCAGGGGTGTATGATCAATGTAGTTTTACAGAGTTTTATACAATTATCGCTAGCCTATTATAAAGTTATTTACAAAATAAGTTTGTAGACATTTAAAATAATTAAAACTTAATTTTTACAGACTACTGGATTGGTGCTCGAGATTCTCACAAGCTGACTCAGTTACAATGGGTAAGAAAGAATGGGACTGAGATAAAGGTGAGGTTAAGCTTCGATTATATACCTGAGAATCCTGCAACATGTGCCTTCATACAGGCAAATTCAACCAAATTGGAAATGACCAAATGCTGTAGTAAATACTCTGTTCTGGGTACTCTTTGCGAGGCAACTTATCAATATGATCATTAACTAAAATCATGTAAAATCATTATAAAGAATGACCAAAATTATTCTTTTATGTAAAATTTAATAAATTCCTCAGTATTATTTATGATTCACAGTTTTGAAAAATAAGTGCACCTAATGTTACCAGTTTAGATTCAACATAACTGCCTAGCTTCTTTATAATAGCGTGAAAGACTATTTTAGAAATTTATAAATTTTTGTACATAATAAGGGTCAACCATTTACTACAATGTTAGTATTCTTTTAATTAGAAACAAACTCAATAAGAAATAATAAAAAATAAATTTTATCTATATTCGCATTACAGATGTTTTATTATTTTTCATTTTTTCTCATGGCTGACTGCATTTTACCGTAGAAAATGTACAGCCAAAGAAGCGTCTTTAAAACGCATGGTTTCCTAAATGGGCATATTTTAATGGTAGTTAAAAGCCTGAAAATATCTAGCAGTTTCGAAATAAGGGCAAAAAAACTCATACACCGAATAATTAACAAATATTGGGCTACAAACTCACCATAGGCTGCGGAACACGGGGGGATGGGGGGATCAAATCCCTCCCTGAAATTTTGCTTTAGCATTATATAATAGGGAGCTTAATAAATTACAGGATATGGTTGACCCCCCCCCCCTTCACCGCCCCTGTTCCGCAGTAACAGAAACTCAGTATAGTAAGCTTGCGCTATCTGCCACATAGTTGGTACTGGAGCCCAAAAAATAAGCGGTTTTTTAAGCATTGGTTTTGGAAACCTAAATATTTGCGTCATTGTCATTATACATGATGAATGGACTAACAAAGGCATACATGGGTCCATTTATCTATACATATTATACACCATAATAAATTGTGTTCTGAGGGGTGTGGTCATTATGGTTTGGATGTCAAATAGTACCTAAAATCTGCAAAAATCTTTTGCGAAACATCAAATTAACCTCTAACGTCACAATTTCATTGAAACTAGTGAAATGCTTCTAATGAAATTTCCACTAGCTCTCGCATATATTTTTCGAAGTACAAAAAAATTCTTCCAAGCATTTCTGCCGTAATTAAAATACGCGGTAGAAGCGATTCCGCTTCCTTGGGTGGCGAAACCGATGCCTTCCCATTCAAACGGATCCCCTTCCTGACAACTCCTTGCCCGTGCGCAAAGTAAAACAAATGAAAGAAAATCCGTAATTCAGGTTCAGTAAATCAGCAAGAATTTTTTCGTTTAATTTTCTATCTTCTAATTAACATTCATGGGGTTATTACGTGTTACGACTTACAATTAGTGTGGTCGTAAATATGCTAGTTCAAACTGATTTGGTATGGTTTGTAACTTTTAGACTATTTCAACTAATGTCACATTACCTGGAAAAAATACAAATTTCCCTTCCCAATGTTTAACTGTTATTTGGTTGAGTGCTGATTAAACCGCAATGATTCAAACCTGGAGCACCCAAAAGAAATGGAAAAAACTGGTACGACCAAAAAACTTTTTCCACATTACTAAGAAATGTTCCTTGGGTTATCTGAAACGAGTTAAAGATTGACCCTGCCCAACCTAAGTTTGTTTACATCTATCTTAACCTGTGTATTAAAAAGCGTACGTTTAATACTTCAAAAATACATTCAAAACAAACATCTTATTGCTTGTAAAAATATGTTTATCCGTCTACGATACGGCTTCTCAATGAATTAATCGATTGAATTTTTTCAACTGGAAAGTTAGTTCAGTTATCATTTTTTGTCGGATAATTGCCTTTTCTTAGTGACCAATTATTTATTACTTGATATTTGCTTGGAAACGCTATTCACGAATAGAATAGATTAGCTTTGACACTAGAGTAGTGTAGTTTTCCAAATTTGTTTTTCCTTAAAACAAGCCAATAAAGATAATAGCAGTAAAGGCGAACAAAAAATATAAAATGCATGCTCCAAAGCTGCTATTTACGGTTCGTTAGGCTTACCTTTATCTCTAAGCTAGCAGCTTTCACACGTGACACGTGCGTACAAATAAGTGCTAGATACATAAAATAAAATGATAAATCAGTGGTATTAAATATTGTGACTGACTCATTCATCGGGTTTATTGTTACGAATTAAAATATCACGTGATTTTTTTTATTTCTATAAAAAGTAAAATTGTTTTGCAATTTGTATGTAGGGTTTATCGTGTAAAGTTTTATGAAATTCAAGGATAACTTTTCAGTTCTGCTTAATTAAATTCTATCCATGACTCATCAATTTATTGTGTGACGAAGTTATTTATGAAATACACTTTATCTATCCGTCCGTCTGTTCGTGCGATAACTCGAAAACGGTTTCGAATTTTGAAAGTCGTAACGCTCCACTGAAAATGATTTTGGAGGTTACATGTTAACAGGATCCGAGGTCACGTATATATCTTTGGATAATAAGGTCAGTTTGGAGAACAACTTTACCCGATTAGGTTTTACTTTGGAGTACTGGAATTGCTTCAACTCCATATGTCCACAAACTCTCAAAACCTTTTTATTTTACTTTAATTTTTTTCCACGCGTTCACGTCAGTGTGTGTATCTCGCAAGGCAAAATTGACTCGTCAACCCGTGCTCCAACTCAGTTAACATTTGGGCTCCTTACAAAATAGATCATTTCCCTGCGCTCGCCGCTACAAATTTTACGCGATCCAGTGCCAAAATAAATTTGGATGATGATGATTACGACGAGTGCGAAAGTGAGAAGGATGACAAACGGAAGGTGGTCAACGTCCAATCGTTTTGCGACCAGTAGTGATTGCAACGTGAACTTATTGGCGGTCTTTGCCATTATACTTGCCTGTGAGAGCTATTTGTTATTACTAAACATTTTCTGGAGTTTATATATATATCGTTGCTATAAGAAAAATTGTTTTCGGTTGTTAACATGTTACAGTTTTTGTAAACCCGTCACACATATTATGTTTGTAGAGTTTTTGTAGGTGCAAAAAATAATTTTGTTGCCATAGCATTCAAATTTTAGAATTTCTCAAAGAACTTAAATTTGGTAAAGCCAAAACAACGTGTTAACAATGTTTGAAAGGAAACAGCAGTAAAAAAAGGTCGCGTAAAAAACGATTGTATAATATCCAAGGTTGCAGAATTATTTAAACGAAAGCAAAACAAGTCACTATGTATAAGAACTTGCTTCTTAGAACAGTTTATATTTTTGAATATTTACAAGTTTGTGATGTTCTGCAGGTTCATTGGATTCTTGTTTGGGAGCCTTGAACAATTGCCCGATTAACAACAACAACAACAACGAGCGCCAAAGAACAACAGAGTCTTTGGCGTGTACCTGGTCAATGCCTACCATTCGGCTCGGAAATAAAGGATACTACGTTGGCCTCTACTTTAAGGTACGCCATTGTATTTTCATAAATAAAAAAATACTTTTTTTAAAATTTCAACTCGTGTCTGTAAATATCGATATTTTTTATCTATCAGGCAAACTGGTACATGTCCCACCAGGTACAGTAAAATGCACAATAATTGTATTTCTCATACTAGAACGTGATTTTGTGTATATTTGTAATTAAATTTGTGAATTTTGGTATTCAGTATTGCGTTTTTCACGGAATGCGGCTCGCATCTATTGAGAACCACGACGAAAACTTGGCACTCGTGAAATGTTAGTGTTTCCAGACAAACGGTTTATGAACTTCTTTAGAATGTACACCCTTTGGTGTTTTAAAACCCTGAATAATTATTATTTTATTTACTGAAGATCTTAATGAGATTGGACTTGGTCGCCAACTACTCTGGACTTCGGGCACTGATCAGGCAAAGGAAGGATCGTTTGTATGGTTCGGCAACGGGAAGCCTGTCACTTTTACAAACTGGTACGTCACAAACAAAAGCATCATAATATCTCGGAGCTCATCTGAAATTTAGTCCATAACCTGGTCAAAATCTTGGTAGCTGGAGGCTCAAGGCTACCGTTAGTTGGCGTAAATCTGCGTCAGTGACTTCAGTCCAGATCCCCACAATGCAATTTTGTTTATATTTTTAGAAGGATTTTTTAAATGTTTCTAAATTTTTCACAGGAGCATGGGACAGCCCGACAACGCCGGGGTAAATTTTTATATTTATTTGAAAATAAATTCAAACGAATTCTTACGACAACTGATCATTTAAAATAATCACAATCTCCACATTTTTATTACAGGGAGAACACTGCCTAGAACTCTGGTAATTAAAATTTTGTTTTTAGAAAAGCTAAAGGTGCATTTAAACCTCGAAATGGTTGATTGTGTGCTGTTACAGGAATCCTGACGGGCAAGGACTCAAGTGGAACGACCGCCCATGCCATGTCGAGAATTATTTTGTCTGTGAGATTTATACACCAAATTAGTTTCTTTTCTCAACATAGCAGAGCAATTATTTAACGTGTACTCTTTATTTTGTGTACTAATGAGTATGTATTCACAGTTTTTTAAATAAATTATTCTCTTTTCAATTATATATTTTTCTTTCATTCATTCATATAAGTTGTTGTGTTTACGTAACACTTTGATAGGGTTTCCAAGGCTTACTCTGTAAAGTATTATGAAATGTTGTAATGAATTGTGAATTATTAAAATCTCTGCATAAATCTGTACACATTTTTAACTTTTTTGTAATTAGAATGGAAAATATAGTAATCGTGGTTGCCTCTGCGGGGAAACGTTTTAGTAAGCCTTGTTGCCAAGTATACCTCTATAATTGTAGCCAGGTGGCTTGTTGGTCTACCTGAGGCACTGTTCATAATGAGTTCGATGAGGGCTAACCACAAAGTGTTTCTTTTTTGGTTCTACTTTCGTGTTACGTTGGTAACGTGCGTACTATAAAAATAATTGAATGGTAACACGTAGTTGGAAGTCTTTGCCAGCTAGAAAAGAATTTTGCGTGTCTGTCCGTCTGCCTCTTTGCTGCACAGAAAAAATCTCATGATCACAGATTTCAGTTGATTTAGCTCAAACAGATTTCCCAGTGTTATGGACTTACTCCTATATATTTTCAACACATTTCGTCGTACCCAGAGGTACATTTGGGGGATCAACGTTTCTGCCTTCTCTTGAAAATTCATGTCTGGGAATACGAATACGAATAAGTTTTTTGCGAAAAATAATTGGTTTCAGTTTTTTTTAATAGGATAGATCTCTGATATGAATTTATTTTTTAGCTGTTCGAACAGAATGTGGTTGTATATTCACAAATTTTAATACACTAACGAAGTATGTACGTCACAAAAGTCTTATCTGATTAAATTGAGAACAAAAGCGAAAAACAACAACATTGATTCGCTAAGAGAATTGGTAAATGTGTTACTACTTGTTTATCTGTACATTTGTAATTTTTAGTAATTTAGAGTATAAAGTATTGTGTGAAAATAAGATTTACTTGCCAGCAACAACCAAACTCGATAAAACAGTCCCATAAAGAGTACTTAGTGTGGTGCTTTTAAAAATGTATCAGATTTTTTTTCAATTTGTTTTAACATACATACCAATGGAAAAAACGAAGGAATATATCTACAAGCTAAAACAGCAAATTCGTAAAATGTTTCCGCCAACTCACTTTTCATTACCTTCCTTAAATGAAATACCGGATTTTTTAAAATTAACTAAAGTAAACCGACTTGACTTATGGTAATTCAGACAAAACGAAGATCACATAAGAATACAACTGCATGCATTTCATAATCAAATGGCTTGTTTTTGTAACGTTGTGTTGCGATGTTTTAACAAAGAGTTTCATGTTGCCCCTAACCAGTAGGCGCATTTCCTATTTCATAAGCAAAATAAAAGAAGAGCGTCAGTTTGCGGCAACAGTCCAACAAGTAACAACAGGTGACTAAAATTAGCGTAAATGTAAGTTTAAATAAGTTTCACTAAACTTTTGAAATAAAATCCGCTACTAATACATCAAGATCGAGTTACAGATTGTTTTGATTTGCGAAGAGGGCGAGACAGTTTCTCAAAAACCCGCAGTGCTGATTTCGGTTCCGACGACAAAAGAGAAAACGAAGAACTACAAGAGCGTTTAGAACAACAACCCAGCGCCTAATCTGTTCTAAACTCTTATCCGATATAAAATCCAGTTCGTATCACCCAACACACACTGGTGAAAAGCCATATAAATGTGACCAATGTGGAAAGTCGTTTGCTAAAACACCAAGTCTGAAGTATCACATCGAAAAGATACATTTGGGCGTTAAATTTCACACAATGAAAGTTTTCTCTCAATGCTGCTTTTGTGATAAAACGTTTCAATCGAACTGGCATCTGCACGAGCATTTAAGACGTCACTTAGGAGAAAGGCATTTTTTCTGCAAATTTTGTCCGAAAACATTTTTTAACTCCACTGTTTTTAAAAAACATGCTTCCTATATACACTCCGATAAGAGAAATTTTTTCTGTGAACTGTGTAATAAAAAGTTTAAAACCAAGTCCGATGTAAACGCACACTTACATAATCATACCACGGAGAAACCGCATCAGTGTGACGAATGTAAGAAATATTTCAAAACCAAATGTAATTTGACACAACATCAGAAGGTACATGCAGCAGAGAAAACACATGTTTGTCAGTTATGCGACAAGCGGTTTACATGGCCAGCGGATTTGCATAGTCTGTGAGAGCGTATCAGTGTTTCGAGTGCGATAAATCGTATAAAAGTTTAATAAACAGACAAATGCATTGGAAAAGACATCACAGCAGCCACGAGCCTGCGTTCTATTGTGTATTTTGTGGAGATGAGAAAAGGTTCTGGACCAAAGACGAGCTGCACTCTCACTTAAGGTCACACGTGAAAGAAAAGGTTTTCATTTGTAAGGAATGTGGGAATGAAGAAAAAAGATCTGCAAGGGCTCTAGGTCATCGTCTTTGGCACCATACTAATAAGCGACCATATACTTGTGCAAATTGTTCCAAATCTTTTTCCTCTTCGTGGGGTCTGCTTCAACACAAAAAGAAAATGCATTCTTAAAGCTGTCATTGCATGTGTTTGAATGTAATTGAAGCTTTGGAATAAACCACATAAACGGTGTCAAAAGGATCATTTAGCTTCTTTGAACTTTGGTCCCCGTTTACCGCCAGGTGTTTGGCCCTATATGTTTATCTTCGAACTTGACCGAGCTATGGTCCACGCTTATCTGTTGGTGAAAACATTTTTTTTATTTGGTTGCAACCAGCTTCTGGTTCTGGGTCGTTGAATATACCTTTCCCTCCAACAGTTAGGGCGTACACAATAATATGGTTAAGGGCGGACAGTCACATCAGAAACGATACTTATTTATATAGGATTTACCTTATCCTTGATAACATTGATCAAGTAAAGATTTAATAAAGGTTTTCAACCATATATAGTTGTCAGGTTGAATTATCTTTACTCATGGGGTTTCGGACCCCAAAAAAGTGTTGAATAGTTAGTAAGTAAATCAAATCATTTGTGAAATTTTCGTAATGTAATTTACTCGTACATGATACAATATAAAATTGCCAGTAACGCCGGAAGTAATCGAATATATCTTTTAAGTCATATTAGTTTTCAAGATCATGTCACAAAATCAACAAAAGTTGGTTCACCAGGAAACCCAATTGTGGACAACAATGTTTTGCCGATATATTTACAATATGTTCTTTGAAGATTTCATAGTGAAGATAAATGCACATTTATGCAAGTGCTTTTGCGTTCAGCGATTCAATTAGAAATATTACGTCCCCAGTTTGATCAAGTGTATGACAATTTGTACTTGCATTTGAATTTTTGCGATAACGTAGAATATCCAAGATCCTATCAATGGAAAATTATCATGTTAACTTTCATAATGTTAATTACTATAATGTTTAGTTTTTAAGTTGCCATGTGACGATTTCTCATTCTGCTCAGTGAGATTCTTTATAAAAGAAAGAATTACGCGTGGTACTGTCATTGGAAATTAAGTTTATTGCTTCTTAAATTTTATTGTAACTTATTATATACAGATTATAAAGTAGTAATCAATTATTTTGATAAATATGCCTGTATTTGTAATATATTTGTTTTCTAAATAAAATTTAACTAATAAATATTTTTACATGTTTTATATATGCGCACGCCCAAATGTGGTCGATTGAGGAATATCCATTTGGTAACATAAACTGAAGTATATGGACCAGTATCTATTTAGATATTTTTTATTGGGAGAATTGGTTCCGGACTTATTAAATTCATCAAATCGTCCCTCTTATTATCATCTATTAATTATCGGGGAAAAAAAGCGATCATCATTCGTC
>JAHZNB010004364.1:0-11812 GCA_027744295.1 Callyntrura guangdongensis
AAAACTACATAACAAGTGATGTTATCGCTCCTGATCCCATTTCTACTTATCAGACCTTAAAAGAACTTGTCTCTGATGACTATAAAATTCTGATTTTCGAATCAAATATTTCAATTTCAAGAACTCAAATATATTTAAACCGTTTTACCGCAAGTGGAATGAAAGATAGGCTTAGTACATCGTTTAAATACTTAGAAAATCATCTTAGATTTGATGTCACCGCCAAGTATTTGCTTCAAAAATTTGCGTACACCTTAGATACGAAGTTTAAGTTGACAACTTTAGCCACTGTAAAGCTTTTCCAAGTCGAGATGTTTGGCATCAATAATCAGCTTTGTTTTATACTACCCGAACCATTATACATACCACACACGTATTGGGAGTTATATTCGGTGAATAGTTTCTGGATAGAGCAAACAATATCAAGATTACAGGCAAACGGACTAAGTAACCAATGGGGAAATTGGGCAAACTGGGCTGATAGGTTGGATAACAAGTTATGGATGTATGAGACCAACGCACCAAGTGGGATTTCCCATGATGGTAACTTTGAAATTGGTTTTGAAGAGCTAAAGTGGTTTTTGCCATTGTTTGTTTTTGTGCTGGTAATTGCATCGCTTTTAATGTGTGTGGAAATGGTTTACATATTATGTTATATGAAAACTCTATAATCTAAACTGTATTAAACTGTATGTAATTTATAGCGTTTTATCTACCTTGTACATTTAGAAGTCTCTGGTTGAATTCACAACTGGCAAGAACATATATACTTTGCTGCCTTTTTGTCACAACCCCTTGCGTCAGTAGCTTGATTTATAATGCTAGGTTTGATTGTCTCAAATGGTTTCCTCAATTATTGGTGGAAAAGTACACAATGGACATTATATGCACTTAGCTGCTAATAATAAATGCAAATTACAAACCAAGGTTTATCGGTTTATGATGCTGCATATGTATACTGTATATTTATTTGATTGTATTACTATAATTGTATGTATGAGTAAAGTATGATATGTGTCTGCTGTAAAACCGCTTATTATTATATTTATTTATTATTATTATTATTCCACTTTTTATTTGTCACATAATCGTTTGAGTAACAACTGAGAAGATTGCCTGCTAATGAGCAGGTCTTACAAAAGCATATTATAGCATATTACATTAAAATTACATTGTCAAATTATAAGGTCAATACATTAAAATATAATTTTTTTAGTTATTCGTTGAATTAGTTTAGATTAAAATTATATACATAGTTTATACCACTTTATCTACGCATATAAATTATTTGTACATAAAAACCGAGCCAGCTCTTTTGTAAAAGTTGAGAAATTTTGCACATTTCTAATATATTCTGGTAATTTTTTCCATAAGTAAACATATATATTATTATTAGTATTAATTAGTTGTTCATAGTTGAGACAAATAACCAGATACATGGTTTTAACTTTTTAGATCCTTAGGTTTTACTAGAAATACGTTTTTTGCTTTGCAAATAGCAGTTGAGGACGCATATTCATATGACTTCTAAGTGTGCATGTATGGGATTTAAATTTTACTTGTTTGAATTATGACAACTACTGGTAACAGAACATTTCTCAATACGGAAATAAAAAATATTATTTAAATTAATTCTAGTTAAATATTCTTAAGAAAATCTGAAAAGTTGAGAACTTAACATCGTCAACAATATAATAAAACCGATTTATTTCCTTATTAAGTAACAATATTTATTTCACACTTTAATTTATTCTTATTAATCTATAGATTTTAACATTAACAACACATTAGCATCTTGTTTTTACAATTACATAGTTTCATTGCATACACTAAAATTCCACAGGATTCAACATTTATTTAAAATTCAAAAAGCTTAAATCTGAAAACATTCAATCTTCGCGGAACTTCCAATTGCAACTCAGCATTTAACCAGTTTGCATTGAAACTATTGTTAACCCTCCCACTCCAGTATGAGAATAGCGTCAAAAGAACGAAGCACGATTTCAGAAACATATTCTTTAACAAACCCCAAATCAATAATATAAAACTGTCCATATTTACATCTTATTGGATGTGTAGCCTTAGCTTGCATATAACTAATTTTAGTATGTTTTGATTGTCTCTTTGCGTGTAATAATTTTGTACGAAGGTAATGAAACTCTAAACATTGTTCTGCTTCCACTAATGCTGAAACTATTACTGGCAAATATATGTACAAAAATAATACTATGGCAAACATCGACGCGAACAATATTGTATACAAAGGTAGTGAAATCGTTTTGGTATCAACTTTAATAAGAATCCAAGCCAAAGCTACCAAAGTCCAAAAAATAAAACAAAAAGTTAAATAAAGAATTTTGTTAATAGTAGTTTCAATACTGCGAGAAATAATGAATAAGTGAGTATAATTTTGACGAAATCAAGTATAAGGTCGGCATTGGACATACAAGTATTTAATTCCGTGTTTTAATCTGTCGAAAACAACTGTAACATTAATTACAATGAAACTTAGTGTTCGGCAAAGTTCCAATGTAACTAAAAAGTTTATGAAAAAACGAACGACGTACTGCAACAAAATTTGAAACATTGTGCGGTCATAGGGTGTGGGTAAAACTAAAAGGTCGAACACGAAGTAAGTAACGTCAACATTAGCAACTAAATTGCCAAATCCAATTGTAAGTGGAGCAAAAGCAAAAGTTATAACAACAATGAACCTAATCATATCTGCTGTGGTTCCGCCGTTTGTAGATGGTGTTTTATGTTGAGGTTCATCTATAATATAAACCAAAAACTTTTGTAAGCACAAGACATTGAATGTACCCTAGTTGAATCCAAAAACAAAAGCAAATACATAATTACCTTGAAGTATTTCATCAGACTTCTCTAGAAATGCGTTAATGGCTAGGGACATCACAGCAGTACAAGTAAATTCTTTGATTAGAAACAGAAAGAAACAGCATACCCCAGATACAAAGATAAGAATTAGGCTATTAAACAAAGTAAAGTGCGGAATAGGGTTTAAACGTCCTAGCCAGATTACGGTTCCAAAGTGCGCCAACATATAAAGGAAAATTGTAAACAATACAATTATGTATTCGACACGATTCCAAACGGATTGTATCACTTTAAGTTTGCTAAAACCAATACTCCAATAGAAAGGCGAAGGCCAGGGCACGAAAATAAAAAGAAATTTGTGAAGTTTAAATGCCCACTTCTCAGAATCAGTTAACATGTTAAAGTTTTGCTGAAAGGAAAGGATTTAAGGAAAAATACAAAAGTCCAATGACAATATAAATTTTACCAGAAACAAAAGAAGACACATAAAAACTAAAATTTATTACTACTTTTGGGTAATGGAAAGAAGACAAGAACATACGGAAATGAAACATCCAAAATAATTAAATTACATTGAAGTATAAATAGTAACAAATTCGGAAAATATTACTTTTTTAAGTTGTTTTTATAACATTAAATATTTTTTAACGTAACGTCACGTAATTTTAAAAACAATTGGATGAAAAAATTGAAATCTACTTAGAAAAACTGTTTATTATTTACTACTGATAAAGTATGTATTCATACTTCAGTAGTTATGAGATTGTCTTCCTGTCTGTTTGTTTATCTGTGTGTCACGATAACTTTGGAGCAAAAACGAATTTTTAAATTCTGTTTTCGGCAATCGATAGGTATAGTCAATAGCTCTTATCAGTTCAAAGATTGGTGTTTGGGGTCTTCCCCATGGGGGTTACAATTTTTTCAAATGACAACCATAAATGAAACTTAGTAAACAGATACATAATACATAATTATGACGTTTTGCAAAGTTTGACCCAAAATGATGGACCCCTCTGTCGAACATGGGTGTCACAGGTTTTAAGAAACTTTTTCAGTAGTTGTACATTTGGATTACAAACCTTACTAGTTCCAAAAAAGTACCATGTGGTTGTTACTGAAAATATACGACGAACTTAAAAACTACCTAGGCTTTATAATATCGTACAACTTGTAAAGAAGAATGCTTGCAAAAGAACAAAACTACATTTGACAAAAACGTTATGTTTGCGTTGAGCAGAAATCAAACGTCCAGTAAGTGCAATGCGGAAACACGTAAGAAAATAGAGAGCTTCCAAGGAGGTATGATTATATATTGGTTCAAATTTTTGTCAATAAATAGCTGAATATACGTTGCATTTATATCGATCACATATGGCTTGCTGAAGTTTAATAAACATAACATGGTTATTTTAATCTTCCTACTTAATAACGTTCAGTAAACGAAGAACATCATTCAGTATAATAAAGTTACAATAATATCAGCCAAACTCTTTCTCTCAAGCGTATCTACTAAAAATCAACTGCCACTATACATTCATCTAATTTTCCTAATTATTAAACTTGTTGGAAAAGAAGACGGCGAGATAAGAAAACCTGACATTTGATTTTCGCTCAGAATTGTAATCGTCTTCAGCTATATTGACGTATCAGATAGCTGCGTAAGATTCATCAAAATTTCACTAACTAGTAAGTAAAATAAACTAAAGAAGACTCACTAGAAATTATTAGTTTATTGTATATTTTGTAAAAAAAAATAAGTCGAGCGTACTTTTGGTATCGTAATCCATTGGTTTTTAATGCAACTTTATGTAGAAAATATACGGTGTTGTAACCAATCATTCCGATTTATTTTTTAGGTCAAATAACAAATAAACTACTGAAAACCAAAATAACAACTAAAAGTTGTTATTCTAAAACAAATATTCAAAGCAATATGGTTTAAGCTAACTGACAAGTGAGTACACCGACGTGGTCACTAGCTCTGGCTGTCTGAGTGAATTTACTGGTAGACTCGATTAGGTATGCTGAAGTTAATGTATTATATTCAGGAAAGGAGCAACGCGATTAACACATTCCTAAGTTCGTGAAATACTCATATATTTCGATTATTGAAAACTACCTTTTACTCTACATTTTTTCAATTACGGTTGTTAAGAGAAACACTATTGAGAAGCAAATAAATTTATTTCAGAGACTGGCTAAAACTTTTGAATGAGGAGCTATGCAAAGTCTAATGATTCAACTAAAGGTGCTAATGTACCATCTTAGAATTCACCACCATGTGTTCCTACAGCAACATGATTGTTCCAATTGCTAATACAAACTCCACCATGGGCTTTCTATATGAGACTCCATTATTCCCCGCTGCCATATCTAGCCTCTCTATACATTTATTTTTTTGCGAGCGAACCTGAGGACTCAGTGGAAAGAAACTGATGCTGTAACCTCTGTACTATCTCACCTACTGTCTGAATGCTAAATTTGGTGTGGCAAATTTAATCCCTGATGGTTGCATGATAGGAAGCTCGTAGCTCATTTTGGAAATTCATCATACCCCATTTTTGTCCTTTTTGGTTTAAATATTCTACTATAGTATGTTAAATTTCAGTTCATACATACAACCTGTGATGGAGCCATAGACAGTAGATGAAGTCGTTTCCTCTCCATACCATAAATACAAGGAAATTTGACATGAGCATTTCCAAGATGATTACAAGAAACACCATCAAATGAAATCAAATCAAATGCAAACATGCCAAAAAATAAAATCGTCATTCCACCGAGAAAGTTTATTGTGCAGCTGGGCCATAGAAACAAACCTTACACACTTACGACCTGATGCCAAAGGAATACACCCAAGTGAAGTTGTTTTGATTTACGGCCACCATTCAAAACATGCAACAAAAAAACAACCGAAATTCAATTGCTCAGACACAAGGCTTGCGCAAGTTAGAGGAGATGCGTTACTTAGGTATAAAAATCCCCTTAGAACTATTGTACGAGCCTTAAATTATCCATTGTAACCGAAGGCTCAACCATTACAATTAGAAAAGCATTTGTTTAAATAAAACCGTATTCGAAAATGTACATATTAAAATAAACTTTTCGTTCGTCCATCCACCTGGGTTGTCTGTTTAAAAACACTTATAGAAGTTTATCATACATTCAAATCTCAATACGTTATTCCAAGTTTGAGCTATTGTCGGAGGGGAGAAAGTATAACGTTCAAAACTTGATGTATTTTCACTGCCTCTGGATTCCACAAGCTAGTGATAAATTTCAACCAAAATAAACCATATTCGAGTATGAAAAATGAAGTTCAAATATGATTTCTATCTTTTAGCTCAAGCATGATTTCATATTATTATATTCGGAATGTTAATGCTCTAATATGCAATTATTCGAGAATTGGGTTGTCATCACTAATTTTAACCTGCCAAATTGTGTTTAGTGATGCTCGTAGGAAGTCCAAAGCAAGTGAATCCGTTGATGGCTTTATTTGTGAGTAAAATAGCTTTTGAACAAATACAAGTACAAATTTAATATTTAAAATATATTTTATGTTTGCTAAATTGAGTCTGAAAAACAATTTCTGAGCTCTACTTTCAATTAAATTTCGCAAAAAAATAATTTTTTATACCTTACAAGTACCTACATAAACATAAACTATAAAATAAATATGCCGTTAAAAGGATTCATAATTTACAGAAGTTTTTGTTTTCTTAGAATTGCATGCCTCAAGCTTTATGTTAAATGTTCCAAAAATGTTTAATGTGTAGTGCAGGACGCTTTTTTATTATTTTGGCGAATATTTTGATCATACGTGGATAAGACTTGTATTTTTAAGGCAATTTTGATTACTTCCACATTTTAAAAAACGATTTATTTGCAATGTTGATTTTAACGAAAGCTTTTTTATAATTGTAAATTTTGTTGGACGTCGTAACCATTTTCAACGTACCTTTATTCATCGTTGCGTGTACGTATAACGAATGACATACCTATATATACCCCAGGAAAAACGTAAACAAGTACCGAGTTATACTCGAACTTTCATTTGTCAAAATCTTCGCCAACGTCAAACTTTGTAAGCCCGAAACCCATAATTTTTGGATGATAACAATTGGTTTAATATCCGTAAAAATATTATTTTAAAATGTTAAATATACATCTATTGCAAACGTAAGATTCATAAACGGATTTATGAATTTATTAAAAACAAATTGCATAAATCGTAAACCATGAATTGCTAGATACGGCCTTTGATACCACCTATGGTCCACGGGGTGTAACGAATAGTTAATAGTCTAACTTCATATGCATTGTTATGTAATTTTATCTAATACTGCTCAATTTTTATAATTTCTTAATTCCAAAATGATTATTACTTCATTAATTAAATCACATTAAAGCAGCCTGAAGACGCAGACGATGTATTGCGAAACCGGTCGCTGCTGTGTATAAATAAAGAAAGACTTGTGTTCGAAGTACAAATTCCCAATCAACCAATTTTATTATTTTTCATATAACTGGAAATTGTGGCACAAACCGTCACCTGGTTAAAATAAATGTGGCATAACCAGTTGCAAAGAAAAAACTGAGCCAATACAGAATTATAACAAGACAATTTTAAATAGTCAAGTTGAATAATGTTATTTTTAATATGTTAATTCTTGGTATATATTTAACACTTTGGAATAAAATATAATGTTAACAACCAATTTTAGTTTATTTCATTTATTATTATTTATTCAAAACACTAGATTATTCTGATTTTTACATAGAACAGAAATGGAACATACAAGTAAATTTCATTAACATATCAGATATTTATTTCTACTTATATATTTGTAAAGCAATTTAACAATTAATTACAATGGCATTAAGTTATTATAAAAGTAACAGTAATCGTATTAATATTTTGTTCGATAAAACTGTATTTTACCAAAAATGTATTTACAGATCTACAATTAAGCCTGTAAACAAACTTGTAGAATGTAGTAGATAACATATACTGTGCCTTTAAGAATTTGTGATACAAGAATATTTGTGAAGGAAAGCCTCAAAGTTTAATTACATTATGAAGCACTTGTTTAAATAAGGAGAAATTTCTCCAAAAACGAGTTTAACACCAACAAAAATCCCATCTAGAGGATGTGCGAAATTTTGAAACTTTGCCAACTTTGTAAGTTAGTACCATATGTTTTTTAAATTGTAGTTAAAACTCAGCGGTGTGGGGAAAAGCTTAGCTGTAAGCATTTAACCTTCAGTAACGCTGCCAAATATTTACTCAATAAATAGAGTTAACCTTCCCACTCCATTATTAACATTGCGTCAAATGACCGAAGAACGAGTTCTGAAACATATTCTCTAACAAACTCCCAATCTATTGAATAATATTGACCATACTTAACTCTAATTGGGTACGTAGCTTTGGCTTGCAGACAATTAAGTTGAGTGTTTCTTGATCTCGTTTTTACATGTACCAATTTTGCACGAAGGTAATGAAACTCTAAGCATTGTGCTGCTCCCACCAATGCTGACACTATTACTGGCAGATATATGTACAACGTTAGTATTATGGCTAACGTCGATGCCAGCATTATTGTATACAAAGGTAGGGAAATCGTGTTGGGATCAACTTTAATAAGAAACCAAGCGCAAGCAACCAAAGACCAAAACAGAAAATACAAAGTCAAGTAAATAATTTTATTTAGAATGGTTTCAATGCTACGACAACAAAGGAAAATGTGAATATAAATTTGACGAAATCTGGAATAGGGTCGAGATCGTGTGTAAAAGTGTATAAGAACCTGGTTTAACCTATCAAAGACAATTGTAAAAGTAATAACAATAAATCCTAGTGTTCGACAAAGCTCCAATGTAACTACAAAGTTTATAAAAAAACGAACGACATACTGCAGCAAAATGTGAAACATTGTTCGGTCGTATCGTGCGGGTAAAACTAAAAGTTCGAACACGAAGTAAGTAGCGTCAACATTAGAAACTAAATTACCAAATCCTATAGCAAATGGAGCAAGCGCAAAGGTTACAACTGTTACTAGCCGAATCATATCTGCCGTGGTTGCACCGGTATTTCGAGATCCATCTAAAAGTATATAAAACGCAAACATTTGTGTGAAAAAAAAACAGTTGTAGTTGAGGTTATAATCAAATTAAAACATAAATACCTTCAAGGATTTCCGCAGACGTTGACAGAAAAACGTTGATAGCTTGGGACATTAATGATGAGTCAGTAAAATATTTAATCAGAAACAGAAAAAAAGCACATACTCCAGAGACAAAGAAAAGAATTAAGCCGTTAAATAAGGTAAAGTGTGGGGTTGGGTGTAAACGTCCAAGCCAAATTACGGTTGCACAGCTTCCAAATATGTAAAGAAAAATTATTAGCAAGACAATTTTGTATGGGACACGTTTCCAAACGGGTTGTATTACTTTCAGTTTACTAAAGCTATCACTCCAGTAAAAAGGCAAAGACCAGGGTACGAAAATAAAAAGGACTTTGTGAAGCTTAAATGCCCATTGCTCCAATTTAGTTAAAGACATTCTATATATTGCGATTTTCTAAAAAATAAATCAACTTATTTGCTACCAAAGGAGTGAATGCAGGATTCTATTGACATTAGACAGCTAGAAAACACAAGAACCGTTATGGTACTAAAACTATTTGCTACTTTTAGCATTTTTCGAAAGGAAAAACAGTCCAAAATTTTGTAAATTTAATGAACATAAGAAAATTACAATAAACTACAACAAAAACAATAAATTCGGAAATGATTACTCTAATTTTCAAAAGTTACATAGGCAAGTTAATTAATAGAAACTATGTTATAAAGAAATTGAAAAAATGCTGACTATTATTTTTAAACTGGATAAATATATCTTAGAAGTACCTAAGATATTTTCAATTTGTTAATATAACGTAAAACTTGTAAAGATGCTTCTTACAAAAAACCTGATTTTGGTTTTTAGCAGATATTAAAAAACCAATCGAGTGGCAAACAGCCACATGTTTTTGAATGTAAGTAATCTTGAAAGAATATGATTTGTCACTGACTCAAATCTTTAGTTACACAACTGAACATATGTTTGCTTATACTGCTATTGTTTTTCTTAATGATGAATACAAAGCAGTAGCAACATTAGTTTTTATTTTAATACTTAATTACAACTTCTACAAGTATAGGTATTTATTAAATATTAAATACAGATTAAACTTAGTGCATACTGAGTATACTTTATTTTGTTCAATGTTTTAAATATAGTGTTTGTGGTATTTTTGTACAATATTGTTTTACGATAATCCAATTTTGATGCAACTATACGCAGAAAAAATACATCAAATTTACTACACGTTTTGATTTCACTTGTTTTTAGGTAAAGTAGTAAGCAAAATATTGAAATCGAAAAGCCAATGTACAAGCATTTTTCTTTTATAAAAATTGAAAGCAACATGGTTGAAACTACATGAATAATAATGATGAAATAATAAGTATGTAACGATTGAAAGTTGAATACTAGTGGCGTTAATCAATCAGTACTCAATATAATAGCTTTAAAAAACACTTATTAACTTTTAAAACAGAATATTCTGTTAAAGCTACGGTTAATTACTAAATTTATATTTGAATACATTCATGTGCTCTTCTTTCAATATTATATTGGTAAATGACAAGAAGCATTTGTTTTACACTATATGTACTTAAATTTTTATTATTTATTAAATTATATTGTCACACATGATGTGACTAAATAAACATGTCAAAAAGTTAGTGTCATGTATATTTAACTAATTTGACGTATGGTCAATTAATTAGTAAATAAACTTACCTCATGTTGTTAAAAAGGAATTACTTTTGTTAAAGTTTTTGTGGATCCATAGTTTTAATACAATTGCAGACATTGCCGGACCTCATCTAACACCAAATGATAACCAAAATTTGTCAAGCAGCTTCATTTAGCGTATTAAACTTGAAAGTCGACTTCTTATCTACGTGTAGTAAAATAGTGCGGTACAGAACAAAAATGCTAATTCGGTTTGGCACTAGAAATCACTTATCCCCAACACCAGACAGGCCAGCGGGCCCGCCAGCGCATCTTAAGTTATGACCCCAAACCGCTGCAAGTACAAAAAGGCAATGCATGCAGCCTTAGAATTAGCTACCTTGCATTCCAACAATCAGTGACGTCAACCGTAGATCATTCCGTAGTAATCATTAATTCTGATATTGTATACGGACCTGGTTTGGTTAATAAAGATAAATCAATAATAAATATTCCCCATTAATTATTATAGTTAGTAACGGTTGGTTTACGATGCTGCTTCAAAGGATTTAAACAGTCAGAAAAATCTAAAGATAGTGTGGCCTAATTTAAAAGCCATTTTAGTAAGTTCAAATTGTGACTGACAATATTGACAGGGACGCGTGTAGAACCGATAGGATAAAACAGATTTTTATTTATTGTGGTTTCAACACTGTGACAACATAAGATATAAATATAGCTTCGA
Source organism: Callyntrura guangdongensis (assembly GCA_027744295.1). NCBI lineage: Eukaryota > Metazoa > Arthropoda > Collembola > Entomobryomorpha > Paronellidae > Callyntrura > Callyntrura guangdongensis. Next base: position 11,366 of record JAHZNB010004364.1, read on the forward strand.
CAAAAATTGCTAAAAATCATGGCATCGATTTATTAAGTGCATAATAACTAGTATCAATTTATTAATAACAACGGTAAGCTCCGTTTAAATTAAACAGGTGTTTATGTTAACTTCAATTTCAAAATGCAGATATTTTGTATACATTATTAGATCTTGAATTTTTTTTGGTTGGAGCAATAAAATAAAAATAATTTGTAAATTTAAAAATGTAAACTCATTCAGCGAGTTTTGATGTCGTCAAATTTGGTGTATTGAGGTAATATAATATACCACGAAGTTAGACTGTGATTTCACATGTTTGACAGCGCAGTTGAACGCATTCACTTTATTTATATAGCTGTTTTGTGGTCTTACGACTGACAGTCATTGTAGCTTAGAGTAGGATCATTGTAGGAGTTCTGTACATGATATTAGTTCGTAATAAAGTAGTACTTGTAAAATAGAGTA